>RQTK01001883.1:5000-25095 GCA_003991915.1 Elysia chlorotica
TGACCCTCGTGACAGAAACACCTGGAGATCTGGTGTGAGATCAGCCATGCGTGCAGCAAGCCAGATACCTGGAAGGGGGTCCACTGATGTGGATGTTGCCCCAGTACCTGCACGTTAATCAAAATACCGATGATGATGATGATGGATTACAATATCAGGCCTTAATCCAGTCGTGACATCCGTCTAATAAGCATTTCCTTTGGTTTGTTGTCTTGATCCCAATTTGTCCATTGTCCCTGTTGTGGTGTTGAATTGCTTTTTTGATCCTTCTGGAATCTTCATTCAGTCTTATCTCATCGATGACCATTTCCTTTTTTTAATCTTAAGGCATTTTAGCTTGATCAAAAGCTGTGAATTCTTTCCATTTCCTTCCTGTCTTTATGGTAGATTGCACTGTCTTTACAACAGGGTCATCGGAATTCTCTAACATGGAGAGAAGGTTTTTTTTATCGCATTTGTACTCTTCCAAGATGAATTTTGGTGGGAGTTTGAGTTTTGCTCCAGTACATTGCCACATCTGTGAAACCCCGAGGAACCCCTAACCATCTTCAGTGAACTTATTGATCTTAGCTTCTATTGCCTCTTCCGTAGTTGAGCAGATCTCGTATACCAGGAGTGGCCAGAGGAGCTTGGGGATTAGCATGAACTGAAAGCACCACACTTTATGTAATATATTAATGATTCAATATTAATTTGGAATCATTTTACTACATGTAGTTGCATTCCCTGTATTCAAATGTAAATATTTATTGATTGACACACATTTTATTTTTAATGATTTGAGACTGTGTTTTTGAGTAAGGATGTTCAAACTTATAAAAGAAGTACTGGAAAAGTTTAATTAGTAGCCAAATATCAATTTCAGTAGAGAATATTCAATCAAGTATATTTTTGTTTTCCTCCAGCTGGCTTGATTGGGCTCAGAGGCTTCCGTATTTGAAAGTTGTGGAAACTGACATCCCTGATGTTATACTTCCGAGGAAATGGTCAGGACAGCTTATTGATGTCAAAGTCTTTTCGAGACGAGGACCAGATGATGGAATCTATGATACATACAAAAATGTTAGGGACAAAGTAAGTGTGACTCCAATATCTGGTTACTTTCTATAATTGCCTTTTTTTATCTGAGTAGATGCCAATCTGTTCAGTTATCTTCTCTTACTTTCACAATTCGAACTTAAATGAGAAAAGTAAAACATTTTTAAAACCATTGTAAAAGGACCTCTTGTTTGTTTTTCATGTAAAAGAATTAACTTTTATCTACCTTCTGAAACCTAGGTAGCCAGGGGTAACTGTTTTCTTCGCATTACAAGAGGTCCTGAACAGGGGACTAGGTGTATCCTACATGCTTTAAAGAAATTTACTGGAGGACTTGGAGATGATGATGACAGAGACAAAGGAGATAACCACACATGGAAAAAGTACTTTACAAAGGTATGCACACAATTGATCTTTTTTTCCATTAAAAATATAAAGTTCTTAATTGTAATGTTCACAAAATCTTTCTCTCAAAACTGAATGTTTTGTTAAGTTTAAATTAGATGAGCATGTTGTTTTCTTAAGTAAGTTTTGAACAAAATCATTGTGAGAAGTATTTTGTAGAATAATGTTATCTTCTTTTTTTTAAACACCTTAAACTCATAGTTAAAGAGTTTTTTAAAAAATAAAGTGATTGCATTGATCTTAAAATTAAGAACGATATATTGCAAATTTTAAACTAGCAATTATTTATTTGTGATTAAAATTGTTTTTGAATGTTTTAAAATTTGTTCTGATGTTTTTGTGGGGGGAAATGTCAAAACCCATCAAAACTTGTCAAATCCCTGTGCTGCTTTTAGTTGAATCCCATCAAAACCCATTTAAACCAGATGTGTGTCTGAATGAGACAAAACTTGGACAATTTCACATTTCAACTCGAATACAATGAACGCAGACTCAAAGAATACCTTACATTCAGATAAAAATCCCTGATTGCTTCTCCTCTTTGTCTTTAGTAAACTGCCTTTGATCCAGCAAACGAATCTCATACCCATCCTCGGATCCAACGAACCAGACATGTTTGTTAAGCTCAAATAGTTGCATACCACACATAACATAGACTAATTTAAATTAGACCACCAAGGATCCGTCAGCTCGTCCCTAAAGATTAACAATGCTACCACAAGCCATGGCTGACATCATGCAGTGTTGTTTATACCGACGCACACACTCGCACACAGAATGCATGTGGAAACAGCCATAAATAAAATAATAACAAAAAGCAAGCATAATTTTTAAATGGACAATGTGACAATAAAATATTTTTAAGAAATTTGTTTACAGAGAAAAATCGAAGAACAAGAGCAAATTCAGGCAAGATTTGCTTCAGATCTGCAGTGTTGTGCTGTCACCCAAGAAACATCTGACATGAGATGTGATACATTTTCAGAAAAGGTTCTTCATTATCATTAACATTGCCTTCCTGTGATGTTAGATGCCCGCACCCTGTGCAGACCTTCTGCACTGGAACTGCATGTTTTGATCTGTATCTCTTTCTTTTTTAAATTGAGATTACCACAATCATTATTTATTTGACTGTTTACTGCTGTTGCAATGATCTTACACAAAGACCATGCTCAGTATGTTCATGATGACTGGTTGATGTTTGCCAAGTTAGATAAAATAATGAGTGTCTTAACAAAACTTGGTGTTGTTACTGTTGCACTTGGAGTTCTGATCTACTCTTACTGTTCAATCACTCCAGGTGCATATTTTTTTAGTGATCTCTTCAGCAGATTAGTGAATGGGTCTATTGGGAGAGTATAGTCTTGAATAACCTTGACTGTATCCACTTTCACCAAAAATATCCAGTTATAAGCTTGAGGCCAAATCATTATTTTTATTGCTCTTATTGACAAAAGGACTGCTGTTGCAGCTGTTCATGTTGGTGCTATGTTTGATGGTTGTGTAGCTGTTGATGAGGGTATCTTTGAGTACTGTCAACTTTGCTTTTGGGGAAAATGCTAGTGTTTATAATGATGATAATTAATGTGATGATGATGAGGAGGAGGAAGATACAGCTTTGCTTCATAAAATTTTCTGAAAATTTATAACCTGTCAGATGCTCTTATAAAAACTACTTAGTCTGAAGCCCTCGATATAGTTACAATAGGAAAAAAAAAGACTGTTTACTTTGTGGAAAATAATTCTAACCAATTTATAAAGATGAGAGTAGGATCAGAATTCCATTTTTGATTTTGACAAAGGTGTCTAGGATTTTTTGTTCATAACGATGGAAAAATCCAAGATATTGTAAACAGAGGGGGGAAATAACTGTTTAGGAAGGACAAAAAATAACCTGCTCACCTCTGAACCCTGAACTGCAACCAAAGAGAAGTCTGACTTTCCATAGATATAATGGGACGCTCACATTCCAAGAGCGCATGTCTTGGCTGTCCAGTGAGATGCCTGCAGTCCCACCCATTTCCAATTATGAAGCCATGCCCCAAACCCATGCTCGCATGCCCACAGGGATCTGTGGCTTGTTTGTCAGACTTTATCCAAACGTCATGAGGAAACTGAGGGACAAACTAAAAAACCAGAAGCCAGCAGCACTGTACACCGAAACAAAAAGCAGGGGCATGATGTAAAATTTAGAAAAGAAAAAAAAAAGCAATTAATTTTTGTATCAGTTAGCCTCTGTGGAGGATATGCAGCAAACATGTCCTTTCATTCAGCAAATTGTTAGAACATACAGGAATTCAAAAGAGTTGATCATCGATTTTGCAGATATTTGCTGTGCATCATGTATAGCACAAAGTGCTATCCTTCGTATAGATAGGACATACAGTCTTTGTGATGAAAATATCACAGTCATCCCCTTTCCCTTTACCAAAATCCTAACATGGACATTCCGACTGATTTCTTTTTCATATTTTTCCATCATCATTCTGGCTGATCATTTTTCAACCATGTGCTCAAAACACAATGCTTAGAAGTGACAAGGAAAGAGTCTCCAAAATGCCATCTGCACAGATATTCCTAATCTGCAGAATTCTTGTCATTCAACTAAAGGAAGAAAATGAATGGGTTTTTTTTGTAAAAAAAAAAAAAAAAGAGCGTACCACGACTCCAACAGATCCAACATCATACAGAGTTTGCGGCACAGAAATAAAGCAGAAAAAAATGAAAACATATCTAATTGATTTTGCCTTTATTGAAAGAGAACAGAGTTGCTTGTAGAGAGTTGAATGTGAACAAATAATATGAATATATTTCTTATAACGAGATGGGCTGCCATGAAATTTGTGAGGATTATGGAATGACAACATTGAAAGTATCACTGATTGTTTCTGAACCAAACATTTCAATCGCACTGTTATGAAAACCAGGTTTGTTATCTGATTGGATGAGAAACTATCAGACAGCATTAAAAAAAAAAAAATCTCATTTCATTGACAATTTTTTAAAGTATTTTCATAATTTATTTCATTTCATTTATGACTGCATCCACAGCTACCTTCTGTCTGTTTTTTTGTGTTTTTGAGTGTGCTGTGCAAAACAGTTTCCTACAGAAAAATAAGTGAGAAGAAAGGGTGGGGGGGGAGGTGCTGGCACAAGTATTAGAACATTGGGTCCCCAGTGGGGAGGTACCTAGTTCAATACCACTATAGGCAAACCAATCTGTCAGACCTCTACTAGTGGGTGTATGTCATTAAACTGTGGCCATCTGAGACAAGAGTCTGGGTATCTTCAAGGGGAGGGAGAAGTGGTAAAAGTGGTAGACCATTGGTCTCCCAATCAGGAGTTCCCTCATTCAAAAATTGGTTGGGTCGGTGTAAGTAAAATGGCTGAGACAAGAGTCTAGGTATTCCTGCACCATCTTTGTGTGGCAGCAACAAAAAATTGTTAGACGTAAGTTTACTTAACCTGGGTATCTATGATGTCTGGGATATAGCCAAAAAGCTGACTCATGTCAATATTGCTGTTTCTTTTAATTCACTAATGTGTTCCTTTTTTAAGTGTATATGAGCGGTGTTGGACCTTTTTAAATTTTGATGACATTGACAGTTTTCTTGAATATTTTAAATTTACGAAAACAACATACCAAGAAAACAAACTGCAAAATTGAGGCATTGTTGCAAAAACAAATTCGCAAGCAAATAGTCTTGAGGCAAAAGTTTTTTGATTTCATAAACTTTCTTAAATTTTTGTCAAGTTTATTCTGGTTTCAACGTCTGGTTTTGAAAGAAAGCAGAATAAAGCTTTTGATTTTCAATGTGTTTTGATAGGTCTGACAAGTTTCGACATTAAGTAGGCCTAGTAAAAAAGTATCTTTATATATAAATTCTTTTTCTTTTTATAACATCAAATAAAGATTTCAACCAATCTCCCTTTTTCATCATCATCTAGAAAAAAATCAGTATTTCAAAAGTTATATGAGAATTAAGTTAGGATGAGGGCTATGTAAAAAGTTTTATTGCATGTATTTGGTGTATGTTATTTTTTTTTTATCAAGCCACTAGAGTCAGCTCACAAAGTAATAGTCACCAAGAAGGCAAATGGCGAGGCAGCTCATCTAAGCTGTATCAAGATTGATGGTCACAGACTGATTTGTGCTGGCTCTAAAAATGTTCATATTCTAATCAGAAACAGGGGTTAGTAGCTATCACAGTATTAACAAAGAGAAAAACAATTAATATTAAAAGCAAAAGAAAACAAACAACTAAAGCTTGCTCAACTGTTAATATGCCACAGAGTACTTATTTATAATCAGTGAAATGCTTTGGAAGAATATTTACTGCACTGTCTCTGAATTGTATGACAAGTTTAGTGATCATTACTTTTTTTTTCTACAAGGTATCTCATTTTTGCTTTACTTGTAATTTTTTGCATTTACTTTTGTTTTGTTTTAACTAAACATTACCAATTCGAATCTTGAGATAAGTACTCAGATAAAATAAAAATTAAACCACATTTTTATATTATTCAAATATGCAATGTTATGTGATATAAACCTGATTTTTTTTCATTTGATTATTAGCTATAAAAAATGTACCATCTAAAAGACTCATAATAAAAAAAAACAACAACACTGCACACAAAGTTATGATGGTTCTAAACCAATATAATATTGTTAAATAGAAACAGATGAGGATTAAAAAAAAAACACTTGGTAAGTGTTCTTTAACATAGAGCCATACTTTTAAACAGTTATAAAATTTACCTCTGTTATATGTATTTTTACCTGCTCATTTGCATTTCAAAAAAGAAAAAAAAAGCAAGAGCAGTTATTGTGCTTGTATATTTAAAAACAAAAAAAACTATTGTGACCTTACAATATATTTATAGAAAAGAGTAATGTTTCCCTGATCCCTATTCTATGTAGAGAATTCAAGAGTATATTAAGTGAATCTTTGACTGCTTTCAGGTGACATAGCTCTCTACAGGGGTGATCGATATAGAATTGCGTCAGAAGTTTGCCACTCAATCATGGATAATCTAGAGTTAATGACACAACCTCAGAGAGATAGGTGAGTGATTGGATTAAACAATATAATTAACACCCAAAACACAACCTTGTTAAGTAGCAAAATGTGGCACATGATTTACTTGATTATTTGAATTATTATTATTATTATATATATATTTATATGTGTGTGTTACTTAATAAAAACTGTATGAGTCTGAGTTCGTCTTCTTCAACGATGTCTTTTAGAATTTGCAGAAGGATGTCTCTATCTATGGTGTCGAATGCTGCTGACATGTCTATCCCAGTGATTTTTATATTTACGTTCTCTGTAACTGTTTTTGCGGCTAGCCATCTGTGGGTCCAAACTACATCAGAAGTACTTCGCTCTGGCCTGAAGCCGCTTTGACTGTGTGATAGGTATTTTTCTATGCTTGGTCTTATTCTATCGAGTGTGATTAAAGATATACATATATATATATATATATATATATGTAACGATATGTGTATAATGTTTATAAACAAAAATGTCAAGACTCCACACCTTTTTTTATAGTTCAAATGTTTGATAGAGAATGGATTTCTAGGCAAAGGAAGGACTTCTGGTTGGTTCCAGGTTGTATACTCTTTAATTGTCATGATTCATAAGAAATCAAAATCCAACCACATACAGACTTCTATTATACCGATCTAGTACAGCATCGACAGCTGAGGCTCTCAATCCTAGTTATACGTAAATTTTATTAATCTCTGTCCGTACGTCAAAAATACTAAAGTAAACTATAATTCAATCTTATCTCATGTGGCAGCTTTGTTTGAAGCGGGATAGAGCTAAAATTGAATTTGCAACCTCTCACAGATTCTAAAATAAATTTGTCTGAAGTAAATTTTTCCCATTCCTTAACATAATATTTTATTCTGCCCCCATAGTCTGCATCTACTACCTTTACTGCTTCCTTTTGGGAAGAGACTTCTTCTGGTGGTGCCAGTTGTTTTGCCGTTGATGACGTTGGTTGGGATACTGGTTGCCTCCCCAGCTGTTCCCCCCTCCTTTTGTTTTCCAAAAAAGGGAATTTTCTAGCTTTGTTGTATGGGTGGAACCTCTTTGTCTCAGGGGAACGCTCATGAATATTAACAGGGCGACAGAAATTATAAATTGGCCGAGGCTTACTTGTAAGTTGAAGGCTGATTGTAATTCTGTCGTCCTGTAATACAGCGTATTCTGGGCGTTCAACTGCCCTCCCTTGTAAATAAGCTTTCCCACCCCTGTGTTCAAAGTAAATAGAAAGAATAGAGCTCTGTAAATCCATATTTCACACACCACGTGCATAGTCTTTCATATGTACGAAAGATGTATCAGCTATGTCTGATAAGCTGATCATCCGACACGACAGCTTCCTCTTTGTTGAATAGTGATCTGCGCCTGCGCACTAACATCTCAGTTGAACGCCCAGAATATTACAGGACGACAGAATTACAATCAGCCTTCAATTTACAGGTAAGCCTCGGCCAATTTATAAATTCTATAATACCTTTGATTAAAAATTCTTTTTTTATCCCCTTTCAGACTCTTAGACTTTTTGATCACATCCAGATTTACTGCAGTGTTTGAAATTCTGGCACCAAACCATCAACATGTAGAGGACCTTTCACATTTGAGCAAGTAATATTTAACTCTTTTTTTGTGTGCGTTTTCTCTCTCAAATTCTAGTAGTCTCTCTTACAATATTGATACTGATAAAATATGGAAGTGTTCTAGCCTGTTTAAATGTTGAACAATGCAAAGGCTTTATTTTGTGAAGTTTAAAATGAGTAATGTTTTTGGTGATTTTTTTAAAACATGAAGTTAACAGTACTATTTATAACCTTAGGCCTGAAGTTCACTTTATCACTTGGACAAGCACAGAGCTAGAGCCTGAACCAGATAAAATGCTCTGCACAGTTCCTCCTCACCTGGGGATAGAAGTGAGTTAGAATTTTAAATTTTGTTAATTTTATGGAAGAATGAAAGATGGCTGAGTATTAAAGGAAAAGCTGTCTTTTGAACTGTTACCAATGGCAAATATCAATCTCAGTGCTCTATATAACTCACTGGGTTTTTTTTTCTTTTCATTTTTATCTCATTGTTTTCATGGCAATTTGGTTCCTGAAATGAATAACCTATATTTTGAACCAAATAATCTGAAGATTGTCGGACACATGCATGATTTATACAAAATAGTAGAGTGGATTCAGCTTTTTCATAAAGTTTTTTTTTTTTTCAACCTCAAATTGAAAAAAAAAAAAGAATAATGGAGAGATGAAAAAAGTCCCTTATTATACTTATTACATATAAAACAAATAACAACTTCCTACAAATCTCTAGAGCAATGGGTGGATATGGTTTTGAGAAGTGGGACTAAGGAGTCACTATTGTGTATGCTGGTCTTTCTGCATCAAACTCCCTGTCTTGTTATGTCTGGCCAAGAGGTACTAAAACTCCAGCTTTCAATTAAACTAAAAATATCCAGATAGTGATATGAATGAACTATCAGAGTCATGTGCGCAGATATAAAAGTATCACCTGGTAACCTTACCATTGTCATGAATCAGTGAGTGACTGAAATGAGGCCTTCACTTAGAGCACACACAAAATTGAAAGTTCTTTCTAAAAACATTCTCTTAGAATCGGAAGTAAGCTGGAAACACTTGTTTTGACATTCATTTTGTCCATATTAATAATCAAATTTTTTAGGAACTAAAATTTAATTGGGTAATTGATAAATGAACAGTCAATGCCTACCTAAGTTTCTCCACAGTGAGATCACTTATTTTCTTTCTATTTCATCTTATCAATATTTTATTTTTCATGTCAAAGCTGAGAATTTTCTGTGATTTGATATTTATTTTGATCTACATTATTTTCGTAACATACATGTGTGTTTTATTTTCTTACTATTTTGTTTTCTAGATCCAATAAAAAAAACTTAATGTTTGCCAAATTATAAATTTGCCTAATTAATATTTACTCTTCCAGCTGGCTCGGGCATTCGGTTTGCGGACTGTGGACTATGAGACTGTAACCGTGATAGACATTGATGAGAGAATGAAAACGGTGTGTTCAACTAATTGTTATTTTCAGTGTAGATTGTCCTACCTAACCAAATAACATTGCTTGTCCATGTTTGCAGATTAAGATGCCCACCAGCAATCCCTGCAATTTATTTGAGTGTCACCCGTTAGACTGGTTTAATGATCTGAGGTGATTTAAAACTCTAGTGTAGGCTACTTTGCTTGTATGTGCATTTTTTTATTTGGTGAGGGAAGAGTATTCAATGATATTGTCAAATATTGAAACAAGTCTATGTAGCTACAGAATCTACACACTTGGTTATTAATATCACTCTGTAGTATATCGGGGCTGCCCATTTAGTATAATGGATCAGCGTATATTTCAAGCAAAGTCACTTAAAACCTGCACTAGAACGTATCAATATTAAATATCGCCTCCTATCTGTTGTAAAAAGGTGTCAATTCTGTGAAATTGTCTGTTAGCAGCTTGCATTTTAGTTCTGTGCGCCGCGGGTGCAGAGCCTGATGAGGTGTGGGAGGTCACAATTTTAGCCGCTGGGCAAGGTGCAGTTTGAGAGTAGACCAGCGTGATCCAGAAATGGGTGTAAATATAGATCCGTATAAAAAATTTTCAACACTCATTCACATTTTCTTTTTCTCAAAGTGAGGCACTTTACATACATTGAATTTCAATTATAAAGTATTTGTTTTTAACAAAGGAGAGAAAATTTAATTCACCCCTTTATATAAAATAATTTACATGTCATTGTGGTATTTTTATAATATCAAAAACATGTTCTTCACAAAATAATTTTTTTTTATTTAATACTATCGTTTAAAGCAAAGCCTTAAGTGCCTACCTTATTAATTTTGAGAGGAGCGCAGCTGGGCAGTGACTATATCCTGTCACTATTTTGACATTGGTTGGGCCGGTTCATGCACTAGTACTTGTCGTCTTCTCATTATTTTGTCTAACACTAGTAATAGTATCACTAACATCCAGTAACAGGAAATGTTTAGAACTTTAAATCGTTCATGAATAAATGGTTAATTTCTATAGAGGTCTATAATACAACTAGTAGAGTATAGTTGCGTTAGATTTTACATAAAGGCTACAGAGAGAAGTTACTTCAAAAGTAGTCATGCAATATTTTCCTTCACTTAGTTGAGGGAACGTATAAGTGTACGAAGGATGCATTTTGGAGGAGATGACATTCCAAGATTGTTTTCAGCTTTTTGTCCTCTTGTCAGATGCTAGCAGTCCGTTTTTCAATTTTTGCAATCATAGAGTGGATAAAGTTCTCTGCCCTGTTCACCGAGAAGGCTCAGTCCTACTTTGTAGTATTGTATGAATGGGAGACAATGACTTTCTATGTTGATTTGCGATGATATTGTTGTTGTATGTCTGCAAGTATGAATCAATGTTTGTCTAAAATTTGTGATAAGAGTGGGATTGGTTCAGTGTGTGATATATCTTTGTGCGCAAATGCATAGGCTTCATTTGATTTCATGGGCTTTGTCAATAATGAAAGGGTGGTGTGTCCACTTATATTTTGTTATTATAATTGATGATGTTATGTCATGAAAAACGTCAGGTTGTATGTATGTGTTGCAATGATTGCCTGTGAATGAGTGGCTATGGTATGCTTGAGGTGTTATGATTTGTTTATCCAGCACTGTATCCAAATTGGAACACACGTGTCCAGAGTGGGGTGTGACAGGTGCATGTGTGAGTGTCTGCACCTCGTCCTGTGCTCTTTCTAGTTTCTGTCCCCAAGTGGTAAAGAAGGATCAGAATCTTTGAGTGCGAAACATCCCTCAAGAAACACAATTTCTTCTTTCTTATGAGTCAGCGATTTCCACTTGCTCCCGTAATCACTGAGAAGGCGAGTGTTTTGCAGCCAATTCTAAAAGGTGGTGATGTTCTAAAATTATTCCTAAGAGAATGTGCAGGTATGGAGGGCTGATTTTATCTATCGGTATGTTGAGTAAAGGAGTGGGGATGCAATTGTTTTATTCAGAAGCCTATCGTTTATCTTCGAATGCTTGAGTTTTCATAGTGGCTCCTCAACAGACCAAGTGTGCGTGGCGTTGAGTTTGTTGGGTGTTGAATACCATTTTTGGTTGTCAGGCACCAGGGACAAGGGTAAGCGCTCTGTGGCCCTGAGACTGAGCCCATACTTTACACAGAAAATTATAATCCCCATGTAGGAAGATGACAATTGTTTTCCCAACCCACAGAGTGTTTTGTATGTAGCCGTATGATTTTTCTGTTAATGTCTGTCGTGAAGATTTGCAAGTTTTCGTGTGTGTCCTTAACATGGGCCATCCCTATTAGATGAGTGTTGGGTTTGGAATTTGGCTTATTTAAATTGGCAACCGCCATGCACACTTTAAAGCTACCTTTTCTGTGGTGAGCTCCAACCTTAAGCCACACTTCATCGACTGGGATGGTCCCGGAGTGTCATGTGAGTAAATTTTTTTGTTTTGTACATGTCTAGAATGTTTGTTAGGTTTTGTTAACTGATGCATTATGGTCTGAAGTGGATTTGTCTATCTATACAAAATTTTTTGTTTTCTATTCTAACAAATTGGAAACAAGTTGTATGCCGTATTTCCTTTTTCGTTGTTGGTGAAGGAGGGTCAACTCAGAGGCTTCAAAAACTTTCTCTGGGTGCGCAGCTAACTCCATGTGAGGCCAACAGATTCTTTCATGGCCAGTGCGGCCTCTGTGGTCATTGAGACCTTTTCTTTTATCCCAGCTTTTGAAGTTAAATCATGTCGAGATGTCATTAGCAACAACTTGAGCTTGGTAACTTGCTGAGTACAAGTAGAGGTTTAGGATGTGCCTGCTATCTGCTGTTTCACTTTATGACACAGCTATGCTCTTTTTTTTTAGTCAGCGTTCTAACTATCTTGCAGTCTTTTCTGGGATGATTTTTTTTCTTTAAGACGATGGGTTGACCTTTTGTTTTACATGTCACTATCTGTTGTGAGTTTTGGTAAATCTTTCCACAAAGTTTGTGTGTGGACTTTTTCTTCTAGTTGTGTGAATGGTTCTTCTTGTCTTTTTTCACACATTTTTCGAGTGTGCATTTTCTAATTCACATTTCTGTTTTCTGTGGTGTGTTTTGTTTATTCTGAGTTTGTTCAAATTGAGTCTCCGTGACAATCATTTTGGTAGATGCGACTGCGTCTCTTGCAGGTGACGTTTCTTATATATCTAACAATTTAGTAAGATGTGTGGTGTAATTTTTGTTGTCGTATTAAATTACCAGATTGATCGTTTACTGTTTACAACTTTTTTCTTTAAAAAAAAAGTACTTAAAGAAGTGTAATAAATCAACGTTAGTTTATGAAAATAACAGCTTCAAAGAAAAAATAGTAGAATAAATTAGAAAATGCGGTGCCAATAATCGGAAATGGTGATATTACATACAGACTTGAACTTCTTTGCAAAACTCTTATTTCATCACTTAAAATGTTATATTTACAAAACTTAGTGACTTGAAAATGTAATTATTTTGTGAAGTTTTCATAAACAATACAATTAAAACAAACATTCTTCCCTGTAAGTTACGGTTAGTCAAAACTGGACTTTGAAAGCAGGGTTTTAATGCTTCATTTATATCTTTTTATCAATAGATACGTCAAGGCTACCAGTATGAGGGTGAAGTGCTTTACTTCTTGGACAGAAGTAACAATGTAATGGGTCTCCTAAAAAAGAAAACAATCTGGTAAGTGTGTTAACTTCTAACTTCTTTTCCAGCTCATCAAATCTTTTCTGTCAAAAGCTTTTTTTGTTCAAATTATAATTTAGCAGGCAGTGTACAGCTTTACTTCTAATGCCATTTTTTCAATGAGATTCTTCATAGAATTTTCCACTAAATAATTTTCAAATGGCAAAACTGGCAAATAGCAAATAAAAAATAGTCTAAATAAAGTTATACACCATTCCTCTTGAGGTCTATTGGACAGGCACAACTGGTCCCCATCCATCTCATAAATTCTTCCATGTGTTTGCTCAAAGAGCTCAACCACAGGACCTCACCTCAGTTTGCATGTGTGGGACTGGTGTGTTTACTTCACCAAAAGCTGGACGATGGAGTCCAATAACCTTGGCGGACAATCCATCTAGGAGCTGCTCATCTGCTCATAAGAAACACAGAAGACGGCCACTGTTGATCAGCCCTTGGAAACCCACTCTGGTTTCAATGGTCGAAAAGGCACTCAAGCAAGGCAACATAGAATGCCTAGGGCGTAGGAATGTACGCTTATACTCCTAGTTCCCGATGGACTTATGAGTAAAAAAAAAAGAAAAGAAAAGAATACTTTGTTCCCCCTGGTTTTACCTGATCAATAAGAAAAGTCGATCAGTAAATATCTATTCTATTAGATGATACCGTTCTGATACCTGAACATAATGTTTTAACATTTTTCTTTTTTTTCTTTAATGTATAGTATATTAGTATAATATTTTTCAGGTACATCATATGCAGGGCCATTCGGGAAAAGGCACGTAATGCTGCTGGTGCAAAGATCAAGGGCTCTCTTGATATAAGTAAAACTGAGCATCAAGTGAGATATGATATTTTTTACACTTGTGGTCGGGCATTGTTATTTACACATAATAGTTAAACTATTCAGTGAATATCAAGTCTCTATAGATACTTCAGTAATGAATATATCAATGTTATATTTATATTAAAGGAAAGTTGGTAGTGCAGGAGAGAGGGATGTGTGTGTATAAGCAAGATGAAGAATGAAGAGAGAGAACAGTGATGTAGCTATCTAGATAAATGTCTTATATTCTTTATAAAAAATATGAACTAAATCTTCACTAAAGGCAAGAGAAGAGAAAATTTGACTACAGTTTTGTTTATCATAAATCGAATTGTAATTGTTAGTAAAACAAATGAGAGTGATGGCAATGATGATGATGATGATGATGATGATGATGATGATGATGATGATGATGATGATGATGATGATATGATGATTATGATGATGATGATGATGATGATGATGATGATGATGAGGAGGATGATCATAATGATGATGCCAATAATAACAACTTTTTTTTTGGGGGGGGGGATAAAGATGGTGATAGTGCCACTTGTCAGTTTGTTAAGTTTTTTTTCCCAGTTTCAATAAATTGCAAATAGTTCTACTTTAATGCAGTGGACCTTGAATGTAGCAGCATCGGACTCAACAAAACATTGGCCGTAACAAAGACTATCTGAGGGACGGTTTTTCCTGTATTATAAAGCCTATAAAAGAACCTTGGGCCAAACGAAGAGATTTAACGAGAACCTTGGACATAACGAAGTACTGGGCTTGAGTCATGGTTGAGATTTCCAGAGGTTTCAGCGAGTACAGAGCTATGAAAAACTTGGGCGTAGCAAAGTACATATGTACATGTCAAATTTGTGAAGAGATCATAAACAAGTATGCTTGTCATGCAAAAATTGACTGGGTGGGTATGTGTATATATGCGCACTGAGTGATCTGCCGATTAAGGTAATGTTTCAACTCCCTTCAGTAGGTAAGCGTGCGTAAAGAGATAGAGCTCGCCAGCCAAGGTGTCTAAGGGAGAGAGGTGTAAAATCATTGTTTGAACTCAGTCACCAATGCTGCCTGGCAGGCGATGACAGGCCATTCTCCCAGATTTCATGGTGCTGCCCGACATAGCAATGTGCCACTGTTTCTCTTTGTTTGTCTGTCTCTCTCTTTCTGTCGTCTCTGTCTGTATGTCTCTCTCTAGAAACGTAACTTCACACAGTGTGGAGTTTATTGACATTCATTTGGTTTAGCAATTAAAAGTCAGTTTTAGACCACCAGATTTGACACACAACACAAAAAATGGTTGGATACTTGGAATTGCTCAGTTACTTGGGTTCATTTTCAGTTCTCATGATAGGCGATTGTGCGGTTGAAAAAAATTTGTAGTCTGTAGGTTTCTTCAGAAAATTAAACGGAAGTATAAAATACCAACTGTCAGAGATATTTTATAATCTCAGTTGAGTCTACTTCCAGTCTTGCATGCTCGAGCAGCATCAGCTCCTTTTGAAAACAATCACTCAAGATTAACGCCAATTCTTATTCATTGAACACGAGCAAATATTTTTAGTTGTTTAAAACCAAATGTTAGCTGTTGGAGGAGGTAAAATCACATCGTGAAACGGCAAAGCTGTTTTAGAACTTTCAATAGTTGATAAAGACAGCCAAAAAACTTAAAACCCTTGTAAATTTAACTCCTTGCATGTAACAAAACCTCGGACGTAACGAAGCTTTGGAGCTTGCCCACTGACATTGCTATATTCGAGGTCCACTGTACTTTGTTCTTCAACTCGCCAAGCCTTATTTTTATCTTAATCCGTCAATTATCTGAACTGTAAAGAAAGAATAAGAAGATGCCTTAAGCTTTTAAGGAAGAACTTTGCAAGTCATTATACAAGCCACTCATTATTTTTCCAGATTCATAAAAGACTTAAAGACATTCAGAGTTGGTTGGGATTGAATGAAGAAGCAACATCTCAGTGGACGGTCAGTTCAAACATTCTATTTCTATGAACTTTTTTTCCAAGAAAGTCCAGGCCTCCTTTTAAGTGCATTTCATGTCATGTGATATCGTTTTATATTAAATAATAATGTCTCCTCTCTTTGAAATTCAAATGATCTTGCATATTTACATGGGATTAAATGTGCATTACATGTACATGTGTATGTTTAAAAAAATATATATATATATACACTAAAATAACTATTTTTACTCATTTTCTTATTCTATTTCCTCGCAGAAATTGGGTATTGCATATGTAAAATGGTGTGTTGAAAAATTAGAAAAGAAGGAGTTGGGAATGGATAGCATTGCAGACTTGTTTCCAGTAAATTGGTAAGTTCTGCATCTTTTTTTGGTTTTCCTATAATATAGGAACTTTTGATACAACATTTTTTTTTTGTCGTCTTCAAAGCTTATTATATCCGAGCAGCGAAATGAGAGGAAAATGGTACAAAGTTAATGTTCTTGGTTATTCTTTTTTTTTTTTTTTTAATTGTAAAAGCTGCCACCTTTGAAACTGCACAAAGAAAGAAAAAGCAGCTCACTGATCCAACCAGTAGATAATGAAACCCGTCTGATAGATAAATGTGCCCTATCATTGAATCAAACCGAGATGCATGTGACTTACATAATTAGAAAAAAAAGTGTTGATTTTTTCTCCTGGAGTTGAACATCTATTCAGTAATTTAAAGGATAAACATGTACACATTTCATTCTCAGAGAGAAAATTGGTCTATAGTTATTTAATGAAATTCAAAATATGTAATACATAAAAACAAATTTTTGTATTATTTACAAATGATCATCATAAAAAGCAACACCATAACAGTATTTTCATAAATATCCATGTATGTATGATAATTGTTCTAATGACTTATTATGATGTAACAAAAAGGAGTAGTCTACACTCATATGTCATAGCCATTATTTAATAAACCTATGCCTTAGAAATAAGAATGGATTATCGCTGCCCATGCAGAAAACAAATTTTTTGGTAATCTCCCAAGACATTGGGCAAAGCAGATCACAAAATGGTATGAGAAGACATTTCCTTAAAATAAAATAATGTGATGTATCAACATTTAAATGTTGATGTCCATCACATTTACTTTTGTGTATGTGTGTGAATTATTGCTTGTCTTAATAATGGTATTTTCTTCAAACGTTCAATATACCAAAACAAAAAACTCAGAAGAGTTTATCAGAAGTTCCTATATTATTGGACTTTTACCATTTCACAAAATATAATATTGTTGTTTACATAGTAAAACTTGTAGTAACTCTTTGCCAAGTTGACTCTTTTTTTCTCCCCAGGAAACATTTCCTTGAAGAAAAAGGCCTTACAGACAAGATTGCTGTGGAGTGTGCTGAAGAAGAAGAAAGAAAAAAGGAAAATGAGCAACCTCAAGGAGCATTGGCATATCCAATAGACTCTTGAAAGTATCTCATTTCCTACTGATAAAACTTTACTTTAGTTATCAGGGCAGTAATTTAGTTTGGGGGACTGGGTAAAATTCAAAACGATTTAGTAGTTACTTGCAACTGGCAAGCAGTGATTAATCACCTGTCGATAACAGTCTGACAGATGAAGTCTGAGCTGTGAGGGTGTGTGCCTAAGCCTAAAGTAGAAAACATTCCAATGAATTAGTTCTTGAATTTAATTTTTTAAGAAAAGTCAAGTTCAGTATCCCTTGAAAGGTCCTTTTTTTTGTCACGCACCAAAATTCATGATTTCATCTCTTCATAGAGGTTTTTTCATTACTTAATTTCTGTGTTATCAAATTAAGAAGAAAAATTTGTATTAATTTTTTAATAATTTTTTTTTACTATAAAATTGGCAGAGTTTCCATTAAAACAGTAAAGCATTGTTTTAACTGTGATTGATTTCACACGCGTGAAAAAGTCAAGATATACCCTTTGCTTTTTGCTTTTTTTTGGAAAATGATTGTTTTTGGTTTATGTTCCAATGTCTATTCTATTTGATATCTCACTTTGTTATTACAGTAGTGCTGAAAATACCATTGCATAGTTTTGTTCTCGGCATGTCAGCACAGTAACGGCTATATTGCAAAAAATTGCACACCTTCAAAATGTATTTAATTTGAAAAAACCTTAGAGAGAGAGAGAGAGAGAGAGAGAGAGAGAGAGAGAGAGAGAGAGAGAGAGAGAGAGAGAGAGAGAGAGAGAGAGAGAGAGAGAGAGAGAGAGAGAGAGAGAGAGAGAGAGAGGAATAAAAAATGAAATATAAAAAATACAAGATCATAGATAATTACAATATATATATAGAGAGAGAGAGATATAGAGAGAGAGAGAGAGAGAGAGAGAGAGAGAGAGATACCCCTTATAACTGAATAAAATTCTAGTGGTGATGGAATGAATTACTGACAGGACAAAAAAAGGAAAGGGTTGAATCGAAAGATATAAAGATAAAGACTTTTTCTTCTTCTTCTTCTTCGTTCACTTGAAAATGACTACACAGAAAGTCCCGAATCTAGTATATAGTCCCCAGTCTTTTGAAGTTCAACCAAGGGTCCATATAGTTTTCTTTCCATGGTATGTTCTTCTGGCCAATATTTGTTTCTTGTCTCCTGAAGTTGTCTGCATTCTTGTAGAACATGTTCTGTTGTTTGGTGTCCATGTCCACATCCACAGTTAGCAGAGTTTCCTATTTTGAATTTGTTGTACATGTGATAGTTGAGGCGGTTGTGTCTAGTTGTAAGCCAAAATATAATTGTTTGACCCTTCTTGTCAAGTTGATGATAGTGATCAGGTGCTACAGTTGGTGGTTTTCTCTTATTTTTAACTATTGCTTTTAGTTCCTGGAAAGTGATTGGTCTGTCTGGTTGCAACTTTTCTGCTCCCTGTTTTGCCAGACTGTCTGCTTTTTCGTTTCCAGGTATCTTGCAGTGTGATGGTATCCATTGAAGTACTATCCTCAAGTAGTTCAGTTGTCCAAGTGCAGTTGTCAGTTTTGCCAACTTGCCATTTTTACTTGCTTGCAGAACTGACAGTGCATCTGTAAGAAAAACCACTTAATTTGTTTGAGGTGTCTTCTCTGCTAGGTGTGTGGCTGCTTCTATGATGGCACAAGCTTCAGCTTCATAGTTGCTGCAATGTATTCCTGTTGGTATGCTGATGGTATCTTTTTCTGCATTTGGATACTGTATGCAGATTCCAGCGCCTCCGTTTTGAATGGCATTTGTCGCAGATAGGCTATATCAAACAATCTCAGAACAGAGCCCACTTATTGTGCCCTCAAGGTTAACCGATAGTATGAAGCAGCTTCTACTCAGATATCTCTGGTTCGATTCCCAAATCTGACTTCATTGCTTTCTAATTTCCTTGGGTAGGAGTCAGTGAAATTTAACCGCCTAGCCCTTGGTATTTCGCTAAGGGATCTCATCGGCGTATAGGTTTCTCTAAGGGAATCTTGGTCAAAAATTTAATGAAGTAAATTTTCGCATTCCCTCAACATAAGAAGCACTGTACGTTGTACTTTGTTCTGTTCAAACTCCGGCCTCTCATGCGGGTTTTTCCTTTCCGCACTCAATAATTATCAGCGAGAATTTATCGGCTTGCATAACTTTATCGATCTTTTCCGAAGGCTAGGACACCGACCTCCATTACGACTCTTTCTAGCTTGTCTACACTTTTTTGGGGTAATATAAAAGAAGAGTGAGCCAAAAATAAGTTTGGCCTATTGCCTTTATCCCGTAACCGACGTGAGCAAGTAAAAAGATTAAAAAAGAATAAGTTGGTAGAAGAGGGAAAAGGAAGAGAGAGAGAATTGTTTTAAATAGAAGTAAAAAAGTAAAGAGAGAAGCGGCACTCTTTGACAATAGGAGCTGTTTTGGACAATAGAAAATAAGGGGTCAGGATAGAACAATAGGAAGGAAAAGATAGATAGAGATAGATAAAAAGATAGATAGATGGATAGAGAAAGAAAGATAGAGAGAGGAAGACAGAGATAGATAGATAGATAGATAGATAGATAGATAGATAGATAGAGATAGAGAACGATAGAGAGAGGAAGA
>RQTK01001884.1:0-12971 GCA_003991915.1 Elysia chlorotica
CTCTCTATCTCTCTCTCTCTCTCTCTCTCTCTCTCTCTCTCCCTCTCTCTCCCTGAATGCGGCATACTTCTTTTGTCGTTGAAAAGGGATAAGCCATAGGTTGATGTGACAATGTTATATTTATTCTTTTTTTTTTTTTTTTTACTTCACTTCCTTTCTAGTGTTTCTTCTTTGGCTCAAGAGTTCATGAAAAGAAATACATGTGCGTTTTTTTCGTTTTTTATTTATTGTAAGAAATTCTTTGATCAAGTGTCAGAATTTATTATTAATTTGATCTTTGCAACCTTCAATAATGATTCTTTTATTTTTCAAATTTCATCACTTTTTTTTATCAGATGCAAGTAGTGTAAGGTTTATTGAAAAATTATTAAAAAAAAAAAAAAAAATTCTGCGTTTACTGCACAAAAAAGTTCATAATTGGATCAGTTATATGTGACATTGCTTGTGCTACATAGTGGTGTTCACCAAATCGCCTACGACCGGTTTGAAGGAAGTACTAGAAGTTTAAAATTAACCTTTTTCCCAACATGCTGCCACATGTTATGTGGGTTGATACGCTCTTGTGCTAGTACTCTTTTGTATTGATCTACACATTTTTCCTCTCAATAAAATAGCTTTGGGGTTGTGTGATGGGCGTGTAGGCCTAGTGTTATATAATAAGTATTTTATCTCAGATTCCAAAAAATTTTCGGGCCTCTAGGCCCAGAGTTTTCTAGAGTAAATCTCAGTGATGTTGGTTTTCCGTGGATCCGCAAAAGTCTTGGGTTTTTGCGTTCAAAAGGAGGTTCATCAGTATTTTCCGCCTTTCCTTCCAGGTTAAAATCATTGTTTTTGTAATCCGCGGATATGTGCGAGTTAATAATTCCACGACGGTAGCCAGGCGATTCGGCTAGGTGATCGTCAGGCTCATTGTTATATTGTAGATCTTCTGTAAACACTGAGCCATACTGTTGCCTTACCGTCAGTAACGTGCATAAACAAAATGACGATATGGTTATTATCAAACTATCGATAGTGTCAAGTTTATTTTGTATTCCTCTCTCCTTTGTCGATGTTATGATTCATTTATCGATATGGCGATTATTTTACCCGTCAGTGGCGTCACCTTTCTAGGGCTAGCTAAGCTAAACTAGTGATCTCACGTTGTTTACATTACTGTTTACCTTTTCAAACGCGATTTATAACCCAAATGGTGAGGAAAATACGCTGAAACTAGATCTAGATCTAGTGAAAGCAAAACTGAAAAGAAAAATTATTGTCAAAGGCTGATGTCCATTTGGCTGATCAAAATTCTAGTTCTTTCTCCATGATCCCTTTTCTAGAGTCTAGACTAAATCTGGCTAACCGGTTGTAGATCGCGTTGTAAACGTCCATTCAAATTCACTCTAGATTCTATGTCTAGATCGAAAGCTAGTTATCTAGATCTAGACTCTAGTAAAGTGCTGTTCTTTCACTTGATACAACACTACTAATGTTCTAGGTTTTAGAATCTAGACCTTCATAATCAAACATCGACCAGTATCACCATGAAAACTGAACAAGAGCGAATTGGGGTGTGCAAAGGAAATAGACGCTACAGTGAAAAATAAATTCAGATTCAAGTGGCTAGAGACATGTGTGAAAGTAAATTCAAGAAATAGCCTTTTGTCTTTCAATTAAAATGTCTTACATGTGAAGTGAATTGTGAAGCATAGCTTTTTGGATGGACTGCAAAAATTTGTCCTCCTTTTTCACTTTTTGTCACCATCATCACTGAAATCTGTGCTTTGTCTATATAATTGCAGAGCGCGGCAGAGTGAGAGTGGGTTGAGTGTTGTTGTTTTTTTTGTAGAGAGAGAGGAGTGTTTATACTTCTGTAAACTTGCCATAGTAAGCGCTGTTATTGAGATACAATAGAGATCTAGATAATTGTCAAGTACTTATTTAGATCTGGGCATTCTTGAGTTGTATTATTAACCCTCAGACAGGGTGTTTATCAATAAAGTTAAATTATTGTGCTTCTACAAAGGATTTCTAGATATCTTTATTTTATTAATGTTGTTAAGATAGTGTGTCCGAGTCTACATGAATTATGATTATTTAGCAATTGATCTGTAACAGGGACCATCATCATTGAATTTGTTGTTTTTTTTTAGTATTTCATTTTCAGGTATTAGGTTCAATGTACTCAAAACCCTTTTTTATATTGACTACATTTATACATTTATTGTTAGTTTGATGTAATCTCCACATAAAATTACTTCTCCTTTAGTGCACATTTTCAGAACTAACATTAACCAATGATCACAATACAGCATATGTGTAATCTATTTTTCTTTTCTTTTCTCAGAAAGAGGCTAATAAAGAGTTGCAAGGCCATCATGTTGCAGCAGGGATCATGAAGTGGAAAATCCCAATGTCTTGGAAGCTTGTCTTTGGAAGCAAATTCGATCAAAAGTTGTACCAGTAATGGAGAATTATTATGTTCGATTTTTTAACTGAAATACACGTTATGAGTCTGTTGCACTTTCACATTTAAAAAAAAAATTTCAATCATGTTGTAAGGAAAGTATTTAATAGTATCATCAATATAATTTTGTAAATAGGAATGGAGTAAATAAGATCATTACTAAAATTTCTGTGAAGCTTGTATAAGTAAGACATATCTTAGAGGAGGCAACCACAGAGATTATCACTATTGCTCAGGAGTGATTACAAATAGCTTTATGTGAAAATGGCCACTGCTTAGCACTATCTAACTTAACAGGTTAATGAAAACTTCTCTTCAAGTTATAGAGTTATAAGTCATTAAGATAAAAGAATGTTGAGAACATTATGGTTGTCGTAAATTTAGGAGCATTTTTTTGTTGTTGACAATTTTTGTTTGTTTTGAAATCTGAAATCAGTTATAATGTTGTTCATAATATTGACAAAATAATATGTTAAATGTGAAATAACTTTAAATGAGCACGTAGGGTAATTTTAGATTGAGGAAACACATCCATGAACAATGCTATAAATAATTTTATGTTTTTCAAAAACGTTTTTGCATCAAATTTAATATGGAATTTATTTTGCTGTGAATAAACTAATCATAAACCAATAATGGATTGTCTCCATTCTTTTGTTTCAATATTTTGTTACAAGTGTGAGACAGCTGTTGAAGAGAGACGGAAAAAAAAGGTGCAAATTCAAAACCAAAATCCCACCAAATTTCATCTCTTGTGCTAACAACCAACAACGATTAACTAAAAAAGGATGAATGATGGTCGAGTGGTTCTGCATTAAATTGGACCTTTAGTTTATTCAGTCTATATATATTCATAAATACATACAAAAATTTACAATGTAGGGAGGGACTCCAGGTACAAACAGCCTTATATGAAACACATTTGCTTTATGCCTATTCCTCAAATGAGGGTTAGCACAGTGTGATGCATACCTGTGCTGGCTCAAGCACTACCAGTGCACGCAACGATGAACAGCGTGATGGGAAAAGATTAAGCCTCTAAGTTGTCAGAAGAGAATTTTCTTACTTTAATCATTTCTTCAATACCTTTTTGGCTGAAAAAGACTCAATAAAAGACATGTTTTTTCAATCATATTCATGAAACACTTATTTTTTTACCTTCTTTCACTTCAGTAAAGCAAGAAGAAATGCTCCATGTTTTTAAGCCTACTTGTTTGAAAAGCTACATGCAGCAAATAATAATTCCATCAATCGCACTTGTTCATGTAGGGTGTGTTTTTTTTTCTTTCAAAACATATTTCAGACGTTACATTCTGAACTATTTCCCTGGGGTTTTTTTTTCTCTTAAGGTTTATCACTATCTTGTTCCTGTCAGCAAACAGTTCAATGTTGCAACATCAAAGACTGTCGCATGACATGTGAACTTGCAGTCGGACATATCCACAATATTAGGTCAAGATTTGAAAACCCCTCATCATTTGGTGAAGAAATCAGATTGTATGGGCCACAGCATCATAACTTCATCAGATACTGCAATTGATGACGATGTCCATTTTGCAAACATACATAAGAATACAGCATTGTTACTCTATTTAATTTCCGTTTCAGGAAACATGTATGACAGTGGAGGTTGCAAATAAAATGTGTATTTTTTTTTTTTTTTTTTTTTTTTTTGGGTGCTTTCCCATATTCGCATGATTCATTTGTTTCAGTTTCTAAAGTGTAAAAAAACAACAACACAGCCTTGGGAACACAGCTTCCATGACTTTATGTTTTGTAAATGTATTGTTTGGCACATAATTAATAACTAATTTTACGATATAATTATAGTTACAACGTTGGAACCTGGGAAAGGGACAGGAGTGGCGTCTCTTCATCTTCTGGATTGCCGAAGTTTAGTTTCGTTTTGTTTACTGCGTCCACAATCATTAGATCCAGTAAACGCATCCATTCAATAATAGCAGTGGAAGCATAGGAACAAGTAAGATCTAATATTGCTAAGGTATTCTTTCAACACTGACCTCTTTCCGATCTCTAGCCAACATGAGAATGTCGACAGCATTGCTTTTTAGGGTAGTCTAGTGAGACCATGATCGATTGCCTTATAGCCTAGACTCTAGCCGAGGGAGACCATATTCAGCTTAGTTTGATCCCTTCTTAGTTCTTTCTTAATTTGTTGTTGTCATAACAATACATATAAATCACTAAATGGGTCTAGATATAACAGAAGTTGCTTGTGTGGGCACTTAAATCTGATATCTCCCATTGGAAGAGAAAAAAAAACCCTGGGACTTATTCCATCCATTAGATAGATCTAGTAATAAAAAAATTCTTCTGTATTTCCATGTCCTACTTCCGACATCTCTCTTCCTATCTCTCGCTCAATCACGCTCTCTATTTCTTTCTCTCAATCTCTCTCTTTCTCCCTCTCACCCCCTCCTCTCTCTTTCTTCTCTCTAAATCTCTCTATATATACTTTTAATAATAATATCTCTCTCCATTCTCTCTAATTTTTAAACCTCTTTCCCCCTCTCTCTCTACCATGATTGTGAAGTCGAATAGATAGATCTGCTCAAGATCTACTATAGCTCTACTCTCCATTACTTAGATCTAGAGATTGAGAAGTTGGTAAGCCAGGACGAAGCAGATTAGGGAGTAAAAATAGGTTGGGGGAAACCCAAGAACGTGAAAGTACCGTCCTCGTGCTTGCGTACACCACAATATTTTTTCGTTGTCTCTCTAGATGCTGGGTTAGCCAGACCATGATTGCAGCGTCGGAAGACACTTCCTTTAGTTTAATAAAAGAGCAAGACCTAGAATCTAGATTTACTACTAGATAGAGACCAGATAGATTTAGATCTCGATACTAGTCTAGATTTCTAGATAGACTTTTAGAGTCTAGAATCTTAGATGGAAATTTGGTCTGTTCAAACATTGGCTTAGTCTAATCTAGATCTATATAATTATAAAGTGTTTCTGTTTAAAAAGTTTGTTACACATACTATATAATTCTATATTTTATTTTCCCTGAGATCTAGATCTAGAGAACATTTTTAGGAGACACTAGATCTAGTCTATCTAGATTCTAGATCTAGAGAGTTTCTCTTTCTTCTGCTGTCGACCAAATAATAATTTAGTGGTCAAAAACACATAGAGTGCAAAATTTGGACAAAACATATATATATAGTGCGTATATAGCAAAATTATTTGTGATATTATGCACTGTGCATATATATATATAGACACTCACTCTATATATACTATAGTGCATAATTATAGGTACTCCCTCATACATTATTACTAATTTTAGACTATTTATAGGTTATAAATATCTAGATCTAGATATGTACAAAATATACCAGTTGCCTTTACTCAGAAGCGACAACAGTTAAGGTAAAAAAAAGGGCTAGAAGTAGAATGAAAATTTTAGATTATGCAGCCATGTCTGTTGCTTTTACTCTGAGGGTACAAAACTGCAATAGATTGTTAAAAAACAAAATTTCCTTTTTAAACTTTGACTGAGTCTTGACACCTAGATCCAAATCTAGATTTCTAATATGAAACCATTGTGAAGGTAGAGGTTTTATTGGTAGTAATATATAGGGCTTACAATTTAAATCATGTACATATATCTAGGCCCATCAAAAAAAAAAAAAAAGGAATTATTCCATTGATTGGAATTCAAACCGGGATGACTTGTATTGCTTCAGATATATATTCTCTTACAAGTCAATACGTTAGAATTACATTCATGATCTCTTTGCCCAAAACAGCTTTTTCAACCAGTTCTCTCTTTTTAGGTCAGTGGTTGTGAACTCCTCTGGATCAAATTCAAAGATTTCTTCTGTTAGCCACTCAACTTCTCAAGCCAAATACTTGCAAGCTATCCCTGAGCCTGACCAAGTGTAACCTGTCACAAAGTACAATGTTGGATGATGATGAATATCCTGAGGTAAGATGATCATAAATATTGTACTAAGTTATACATAGTATTGTCTTCTCTGCTTTAAGATAGATTTCTTTTTCAGTCAAGGACACAGGGTCTTGCTTTTTTTTTTTAATGCACTTTTCATACTTTTTTCAAAAACTCCATAATCCTGTCTCCTCTTCCCCCCCCACGCCCCCCACCCGCCTGTCCCCCCACACATCTCTCTCCCTCACTCCCCTCTTTTGCTTCTGACACTCATATATATAATTATACTTTTTTAAATAATCACAGTCACCACCTTATCATGAAGAAAGAGATGATGATGATGAAGAGGAAATGGCTGATGAGGAAGAGGAGGAAGATCCTGAAGTAGTCCAGAAAGAATGTCTAGAGCTCTTCTCTCAACGAGACTTCATTATGGAATCTAACATTTTGAATGTTTTGAAAAGGTATTGTCAAAACAAAACAAAAGTTCTAAAAGTACAAAATTTCAAACAATATCCCAGCTTCACCTTGAGATTTTAAACTAATTGAACTAATTTTATAGGGGAAAGGTATTAAACCAAAGAGGCACAAAATGTTCCTCCTAAAGCTCTTGAATGGTCTAAACTGAAAGATAACAACAACGACAACAAAAAGATCCAAAGTCAAAATTAGTTCATTGTGTTTTGAGAATTTATATACATTAAATGAATATGAAAAAAAAAGAATGTTGCTTTTACTCAGAAGCCAAAATAGTGAATTTTTAAAGTTCAGATCAGCGAAGTCCAGTAACTTTGTAATGATAAATGTCATTTTTGTATATTGCTTTCCACCTTGCATGTTTTTGTTAATGTTCACATTTTGTTTCTGGTAAAGCAAGCTGATACCTTTGGTTCTCCAGACGTTTATATGATATGAGTCTATTTTCTACTGCTCTTTGGTTTATTGCCTTATATGTAGTGCTCTACAGTTTTTTTTTAAAGATTGGACACATATGTTAAGACCTTTTTGTTTGATCAGACTTAAAATTTAGACTGGTTGCCGACTGATGAGAAAAAAATTGGTTGTAGGCCCTTGAGTTGGTATAATAAGCACTTTGAAGTTGTTGTTTTTTTTTGTAAATAAAAAGTGCACTATAAATGTAATTTATTATTATTATAAATTTTTTTGCAATTTTGTTTCATTTACCAGGTTGATTTCAGGAAATATGAGATATTTTTTATTTATTTATTAATAAAATTGTGGTCTCTTCCCAGATACCTTCAAGCTGGTGGAGCTCCATCAACTGTGGTAGAGTTGCTTTCAGAAAATTTCACAGCGATTGCTGGCATGGTTAATGTCACAGCCAACTGGCTCATACAGACAGGTATGGTAACATTAGTTTGTCAGTTCAGATTTGATTAAGATGTCCTTAAATTGTCAACTGTCAAATCAAATAATTATTGATTTCTTAGATTTTTCCACCAATTCCCTATCCAAATTAAAATTATAAGTCTTGGATCTAACGTAGGTTGTTCCAGTAAAATTTAAGTTCACATGAAAATCAAATCCTGTCAATTCAAATTCTATTTTTTTAAGCATTCAATCAGCCATATAAATTTTGCACTTTATAGAACATACAGTACACACATTTCAAAGCAGGTGACTGCGCTGTTACATACAGATAATAGGTGACTTGAGCTGCTTAAAGTATGTTTGTTCATTCTTGATCTAAGCTGCATGTTATTGAATTATTGTATAGCATGCAATACCTGTGATATTTGTTTTAATGAATATTTGTATAGAAAAAGTAACTAAGTACTATTTTTGTGACAAGCTTTTCAGTCTCAAAATGTCTCTTGGTTTTCATTTGTGTGATGAGTCATGCAACTGTATTTAAGACATGTATATTCCTGTATCTTGTAATCACGCAGGTGTTCCTCAGAGCACAGTGACAAATTTAGTTGAGCAGCATATGACTGAGATGGTGGTAAAACACTTTGATCCAAAAAAGGCAGATTCCATTTTCAACAGTGATGGAAATGTAAGTTTACATATTTTTTAGATTACAAACCCAGTTTCTCCTAGACAGGATTGTATGATTTGATAGTCGCACGACACATAAGTGGTTGCTTGCTTCTTTCAATGAGTAAAGAAAATTAAAATAATTTGTGTTTTTTTTTCTTCTAAAAGTAATAAACTTTTAAGTTATTATTATTATTATTAATTTTTTTTATTAATTATTAAATTATTATTATATTATTATTATTAATATAATATTATTATTAATATAACAATTATTATTCTATTATTAAAATGGAGCTAGTGATCATACATATATCCGGTTTAAGGCTGTTGGTTTTTGAATTTGATTGGGTTTTTTAAATGACGTTTTGGTTAATGCATTGCTCTTTCCAGATGCCAGAATGGCTGCCAGAGATGATTCAGCAACCAACTTGGCGTGTCCTATTTTACAAGCTGGCAGAGCAGTACCCAGACTGTCTTTTCCTTAACTTTACAATAAAGGTAATAGTTCAAAATAGAAAAATCTCGGCTGGTGCTTCAAGATAAAAAAAATTGTCTTCTTATCCTCCTCTTATTTTTAGTCTTTTTTTTTTTAATTATTATTATTAAACTGATAAAGATTTTAAAATTATTTAGTTTGCCTAAACATATGAAAGAATTTTAGTATAAAGCACTGGACCATTCAGCAAGTCCTGAAAAAAAAAAATTGTTAAATATAAGCAAAGAAATGATGCATTTTTTACTTTCATTTAATTTAAAATAGATTGAATATTATTTGAAGCACTTTGTATCATGTGTTTTTGTCAAATGAAGTTACATTTTTTTGGTTTTCCAGTTTTAATGCTTAATGTAAAAATATGAAAATGGATATCAATGCAAGTATAAATTTGTGGGGAAAAAAACGTGACATTCTTGCAAAATTGCAGATGTGCAATTTAAACAAGGTTAAGAAAGTGCATAAATTTACAAAATTAGTCACCTATGGATATCCTGTCTTAAGCAAGTATTCATATTAATTAAGCATATTCATTATTTGAAGGATTTACAACGTTCACTGCTTTTGTCTCAATTTCCAGATGATATCAGATGCTGGTTTTCAAGGAGAGATCACCTCAGTTTCAACGGCGTGTCACCAGATAGAGGTCTTCTCAAGAGTGCTGAAAACTTCAGTGGCCACATTTTTGGAAGGAGGAGAAGAGTCATTGGAGAAACACCTCCCAGAGTTTACTGTGAGATTTCCTTTTATTACAATTATATGATATATATTTTACATTCAATAATCAACTTTATTATTTTTTTTTAATGAAAATAGGTGTTTCTTTATTTTGTTAAAATCCATGATAATCACTAAATAACACATTTCTAGAATACATTACTTCTTATCCAGGCTTCCAGATAGCTCAGTTGGAATTACTCTTGACTGATACTCGTGAAGTCTGAGATTTGAACCTTAGCTTAAACATGCCTTGATGTAGTATTTGTTGGGAATTTCAAAGAAAGTAAAATGGAAAAAAGATTTTTTTTATAGTTCCAAGTTCTAAAATAGGTAACGATCAAGATTGGAGCCTGTTTCGCATATTAAATATCAATCTTCGAGCTTTGTATAATCGCGCTGTTGCCTTTTTTAACCCATGAATCAATTCTTTGATGTATACTCTAGGAATACTTTTATTGGCATCACAAAAACAACTCATTATTTTGCCGATGTTACACTGAGGAAAAGACAAAAATCAAATTGTTTTAATGAAATCTGAATATTTTACCTACCGTAATAATTGGATTATGACACTGAATAATAGAAAAAGATTCACATTGCTTTGTATCTGCCATTCAGGCCTAATTTTTGTTATATCTTTACCCTAGAAAATGGTTTGCCATGGAGAACACACATACTTGTACAGCCAGCTTCTGATGCATGTTGCTTCTGAGGAATCTCGCGGAGGGGCCAACATGAGGAGACTGTGCCAGGAGCTACACAAAGCTGCCATGTCTAAGTAAGAAACAAACAAAAAAATGACTCCTTGTTTCCCTGAAGCTTTGAACTAAGTTGCCCATAATTATGTTTTCAATCCTCATAGATTTCTGCAAGTGTACTTAATTAAAAAAAAAATTAAAAAAAAAGAAAAATTGCCCACACCTTCCTAAAAAATGAAAACAAAGCATTTAAGCCTCTGTCATTAATGTGTTCAGAACACATTAAAATGTCAATGTGTTTGTTAGATCAGTATCTATCTTATGGTGAAGTTAAAATTTATCAAAGAAAAAGTATAGAAGAATTTGGACTACCGACACAGACACTAAAATGAGATATGCCATTCTGCTACCTCAGTGACGAATTTTTTTAAGTAAATGAAACATTTAACTGTCCCTGCTTGTCCAGGGGCTTGGAAGTGACCCCCATAACAGTGGCACTGATCCATGCTAACGAATACCCTCGAGCTTGTCAGGCCCTCTCTTCGATGCTCTCAAGGAGAGCTCTTAACCCTGCTGATGTCACTGTGGTAAGTAAATATAGCCTACTTTTTTTTAAACAACCCCTTTTTTTATCTCCGTATCCAAAGCTCATCCCCTGCCATTCTCTTTTTCTCAGCCCACTTTATTTCTTAGTTTCTTTCGGGATGCTTGTTCCCCGCCCTTCACTCTGTAATATCCAGACTCTTCTTTCTCTGATTTTTTTTTCAACTGGTCCAATTGGTCTAACTTGTTTTCGGATATATGAAGATACCGTTTTATACATCCCACTAGGTCTTATTACATGATAACAAAATTTTTATATATAACCTTCTAGACAATCAACATTTTCTTAAAACTTAACTAGTGTCTGTCTTTCAAAGCACAGTGACATTTGTTTAAAATATTTCTTCTCTCAGTTTTTAGGAAATTATCAACATGATAAACAAATATAAAGGATAATTGAAAGACTAAAACAACAACATGGAAATATCAGTTACTTTATACTGCACAATATTACTATGCAGGAATGTGTAAATTTCAAACATCTCCCTATTTAAAATATATATTCATATCTTTTTTTTTCTTTTAGCTGCACAAAATATATTCAGAAGGAGATGGTCCCCCTGTAGCCCTCATAAGAGTTCCAGAGTTTCTTGGTATGGAAAAGCCAATGATATAAGTTAAAAATATTTTTTATCTTACCCTTGACATTTTTCTCATGACCTTGTACTTCTTAAGAAATAGTTCAATATTTTGTAACACTTAGAAGCTAAATGTTTGGTGTTTTTTGTTTGTTTGTTTATGATAAAATTGAAACTCGCAAGGATTTGCGTAACGTCTATGCTTGTCATCAATATAATTACAATGGGTGAAACTTTGAACCTATTGCTAATGTGGTTGTGCTAAGCATCTTACACATTTTCACTGAAACAATGCATGTCAAGAAATTCTGAAGAAACGGAGATGATGTACATGAAAAGAATTAAATTTGTATAAAACAGGGGACAAAATCATAATTTTTATATACTTCCTTGTGCTTGTTTTTCCAAAAGTTTAAATGAAAATATTGCAGCTGCCTATGTTTTTATATTACGGGATCAGAAAATATTTGTCAATATTTTTCTCTTTGCACATTCAGAACTGCTTATTGATGCCCTGTACAACCCATCCAGTAAAATAGGACCAGAGCATAAAACCAAGTATATCTACCTTCTGGCCTACTCTGTTAGTGTGGTGGAGACACTCAGAAGAGGAAAAGGTAGGCCACACCCGTTTTGCTTTGAATTATATAGATATCATAAATTTCCACAACCTGTTTGCGTTAAATCGCCAATTCAGGCCATGGCAGTTTTGATTGTGTGCTTCATTAGCCCAGTGTTTTAATGTTCTTATATTCTCACCGGGCTAGCAGGATGCCATACAAATTTTGACATTAGCTTACCTTGTTTGATGGATCAGTATCTAATAGAGTTTAAAATTGAAATGCCCCAAATTTTCTTTATTAACGCCCTCCGCCACTCGTTATTTGTATTGCGTTAAGCCATTCGTGGGTGAAAATCTCTCAATGATCTATAAAGAGAAAAAAAAAAAGGCAAAGTCCATGGCACTGTCTATTTACATAATATTTCTATTTATCTCTCTGTTTCTTTGTACAAGTTAAACTATTTTTTTATGTCCATCTATGCCTATCACAAAGAACGTCTTTACCACCCTTTACATCCTCTCTGTCCTTCTATCAATCCTTATTCTCTATCTCTGGATCTTACTAAGAAGAGGAAAAGGAGGAAAAAGAGGAAGAAGAAAATAAAAAAGAACTGTAACAAAAGGAAATACTGCAATATCAATGTGCAAGAAGAGGAGGAGGAGAGGGAGAGCCGGATCAAGGGATGAGATGAGGAGGTGTAGCAGGGGGAGGAGCAGGGGAAGGAAGAGGAAAAGCACCAAGACGGAGAGCAGCAGGAGAAGCAGTAGAAGGAAGATTACAACCAGGAGCAGGGAGAGGAACAATAGGACAAGCAGTAGCAGATGGAGCTGGATAGGGAGGGAAATTAGTTGGATCAGGATGAACTAGGGGAGTAAGCGAAGGATGAAGAGTTAGAGGAAGAACAGGAACAGTAGTAGTGTGAGCAACGGGTGGGGGGGGGGGGGGAAGGG
>RQTK01001884.1:13054-23506 GCA_003991915.1 Elysia chlorotica
GGGGAGGAGGAGGGAGGAAGAGGGAGGAGGAGGAGCACAGACATAAACATTTAATAGCCTCCTATACCTTTGAAGGAGAGAGATAGAGAGAGTAAGTGAGAGAGTGCATGCATGTGTGTGAGAGAGAGAGAGTATTGCCATTGCCGAAGATTATTTACGAGTATACGGGTGTTTTTCACCCACAAATTGATTAGCTACAAGGAAACCATACTGCTACTGAAAAAATTTCACAAAAAAATCAATAAATTATTACTTTGAAAAATGGACAAGACAGATAGACGCATAAAACACAAGTTGTGGAATACATGTTGTTGGTTTTTATCGTATAATTGGGACAATTAAAAAAAATTACCTAAATTTTTCACAGCCTGTGTGTTTTTCATCAACGCATGGCGGTGAAAGTTAAATGACAAAGTAGTAAAAAAATGAGATATGCTTTTTATTAGCTCAGTGTCAATATATTGTGCACCATCAAACTGATACTAAAATTACTAAAATATTTTTTAGACGTACAGATGATTGGTAGATTAGAAATCATATAACTATATTAAACTATATTATAACATTTGTTCTTCTATATATGTTTTAACAAAAACTATTTGCTTTGTCATAGCCGATAGAGAGTAATCATCAGGTGGGTTTGGATTAAAACAAAGTGCTTTTACAAAGGTCCAAATTTGCCTGTTTATAAACTTCAGATAACTGATGCATGTATTTTCCTTCATCCTTAATGGCTCCAAGCTAAGCTTTCTTATGTATTAAATTTTTAAAGTTTATATCCAGGTAAGTAAGAAATGCTTGTAAAACTTATCTTTTTTTTTCTTCTCATAGGTCGAAGATTAAATAAAGAGGAATTGAAAACAACAACCCAGGCTATCGAAAAAACCCATTCTCTCTTGGCCAACTACAAGAGCTCCTCAGACCTCATAGCAGAGGTGGCAACTCTGTTCACTAGCATCAAGTAGGATTCCTGGGAGCTTAATAATAATTCTTAATAAGCTCTTCTCTTTATATTTCATAGGTTAATAAGTAAGCATCCCAAACACTTGTGAAGCAAATTATAATAATATTTATATCATTTCTTTTCGGAGAGAGGGTAGATTCTTTTTCATACTTAATTCTAAATTTGAGGTCTCTTTTTGTTTTTTTGGGGATAACAGGATTTGAAAAGGTTTTAGTTCACTTCATTGTTTTAAAATTTTAGTATTTGACAAACGTTAGATAACATTAGCTTGACTTTTTGCCCCCAAATTATGCTCTAAATTATATTTTAGCATCCATTGAAGATTTTATCAGTTTAATTTTCTAATAAACAAGATCACTACAATCCTCACTTTTTGTTAGAAGTTGGTCTTGCTAGGGCCTTGAACTTAAAAGAGGTCGGGTAGGGCAAAGAGAGGAGGAGGAGGAGAAAATGTGAAAATTGTTGGATTTGAAAAAAAAAAAAAATGGGTGAAAAAGAGCTCTCGTGGATGTTACAATGAATATTTGCCATTTTAGAAAAGTCTTCTACTGTTCTCATATTTACAGATTCAGTTACACATGTAGTTAATATTTTGCAACAAAAAAAGAAATGCCTTTTCACATTCACAAAATATGTAAAAATTCCAATTTTTTTGTGGTCTTTTAAACCAGATTCCCTGTAGTTGCCATGGGGATATTACATTGGGTTGATCTGACTGTATCTGAGCCAAACTTCTTCAAGCTGAACACAGACCACACACCTCTACATCTTGTCTTGGTGGATGAGGTCTGTGGATGAATGCCTCTTTTACATTAACTATTTCATCATTTTGCAGTCTCTGTCTCTAGCCCCAACACTATGGAAAAAAATAATGGTCTTTCTTTATCATAATGAATTAATGAGGTAATAGGATTTCAAATAACTATTCTGGCTAAGAATATAAGATTTGACTTGCAATTGGGTAGGTCTTTCAATAAATCTTCAAAATTGGAAAAAAAGAAGAAAACAAACTTTCCAATCATTTGGAATTTTCAAAATTTTCTTTGTTATTAATAATGATTTCATTCAATATGTAATTCTTATGTCGCTTTATGCATCCTTTTTTTTTCACTTCATAAATAAAACTGTCAGATATGGTTCGTGTATGAAACTAGGTAGATTTGCTTGCTTCTAAATAAGGGCTCAAATTATTACTTTAGTTCTAAATGTATACACCAAATGACGGCCAGCGGATTCGAATAACAACACAAGCAGTTCATACAAAGAGCCGTGACAAATGCAGCCTGACCCGCACATCACTGTCATTGGGCATTTTTATAATAGGCAGTGAAACTCACACCCAAAAAAAAACAACGCAGCTTAATACACCTTTGAAAAGAAGATAGATTTATCTTTTTAATGGTTTTTACTTGAATGAAATTCGAACATCATGTTGGGAGGTATTACAGTGGGAATTTCTCTTTTTGAGTCACAATCCTTATTATGAATTTGAAAAGGACAATAACGTTGTTTTGAATTAAGAAATTCATGAGCTCTCACATTTTTTTTTTTAAACAAACAATTTAATTTCTTTTCCAGGTTGTGTCCAATCATCCCCTGTTACACCAGAGAGCCTTGGACTTGCTAATTAGACTGTTTGAGGACTCCTACAATGATCTTGATGTTTTAGTCAGGGTATGGCACAGTGAAACTCTGTCAATGTTTTTTATTATTTTTTTTGGATTAATGTCTGTTTTTACTCCTTAGTTTATGAGGGAATGTGTGGGTAAGGAATCAATGGCAAGATAGATATTATTTGTGAGTTTGACTCTTTCCTCCCTTACTGTGGGTGAGTTAGTTGATTTGTCTTTGCAGTTCTGCTCTGGTTGGCGAGAGTTATTTTGAAATGTATAATAACCCGAGATCATTTGATGTGCATAGTCCCTTGGTTGATTTCTAATTGTCTGTAGTTTAAAACTGCGATATGTCATGTCGCCAATAACAGCTTCCAATTTCTATCCATTCATCCATCAAGTACCATGCTTCGTAGCGTAGTCGATCATGCCCCTCCAAACTTCCTGATCCCTCACACCTTTCAATGCCTCTGTCACTTTCCCTATCTTAAAACATTTTGTTATTACGTTCATTGTCTTTTCCCATTTATTTCGATTACTGTGTTTCCCTCTGACCATTCCAGTTGTCATAAGATCAGTCTACATAATTTAAACAATATATTTTTGTGACCTTTGAAAAAATAAACCTCAAATATGTGACTCACTTTTCACCAAAAGATTTCTGTCTATCAGAAAAGATTTGAATTATTTTTCTTATGATTAGTTAAAATTTACTGCACACAAGATATGTTGAATGCTTGAATTTTTTTTTTCAATTGTACAATTTTGAAAATTTTTATTTTATATTTTCAAGGAAAGCTGTTGTTTAGATTTTATAGAAATCTACTAAACTGAGGGTCTGCATGCTGGTTTTTTTTTTAAATCCATTTTTCGCCACTTCATTTGCCGACTTGTACCACATTTCGTTTTGGAATGTTTCTGAATTTTTCTATCCCAGTTGGAGTTAAAGAAAATGCTCTTAGATCGAATGCTGCACTTGCTACACAAAGGATGTGTCATCCCTGTCGTTTCGTTCATCACCAAGTGTGTGGATAACACAGACATGTCACTCGTCAGACATTTTGTCACTGAGGTCAGAGGTCTTGTTTTTTTGTTTGGTTTTTAATTTTGTTTTTCCAAATAACGTAAAATGTAAGACCTTGATAATTCAACACCAGCCATTATCGCCATGAAGACTGAATAAGAGCGAAATAGCAATAATAATAATAATAATAATAATAATAATAATAATAATAATAATAATAATCAGAACTATAATTATAATAATGATATAAATACATATTTTTCTTTGTTGGCCGAGCAGTTGCTAGACATGATTGCCCCTCCATACACGGTGGAGTTTGTGCAGCTGCTGCTTCCTCTCATAGAGAACAAGGCGGTGACAGACACCTTACGCACCAGTGGTGGAAAAGATCCAGTCTCCGAGTTTATCAGTAAGACTCTATAGCTATGACTGATCAAAAAATGTTTTAGCACATCTGTTCAGAATCTTGAAAATTAATCTAAACCTAGGAGTATTTATTTACCTTGGGTAATTGGGTTGAATTTTATTATTGACATTTTCAAATCCAGAAACTTTTATAGCTTCTGGTTTGCTGAATCAAAACATATTTTATATTTATCATGTTTATAAAATACAAGAAACATTATTTGCAAAGAAATTGATTGAACAGATAAAAATCAGCAATTTTTTTAAATAATATTTAAGCTAAAATAGCATATGACAGACACTTTGTATTTGTGCTTTCTATATTTATCAGTGAGTTATAATCTACTATCATGAATATTTTTTTTCCCCTTTTATTCAGGTCACTGCCAGGCAAACTTTGTCAATCAAACTTGACTCTTCATAAATGTATATTTTACTCTGGCCGGAGAGGAAAAAAGTTGCAAGAGGATTATGTGTAAATTTGTATTAAAACAATTTAAATAGGTATATTTATGCTAATAAGTTGTATAGATTAAAATAATTATTATGACTGAATCTTAGTTACTGTTAAAGGTTCCAAAATTGCCATTGAGCGTTGTAGTTTTGGGAGAGTAAAATAAATAATTAAAAAAATATTTATTTATGTGAAGTCCTCATTTTACTAATTTTTTTCTTTAGTTCATTAAAAACATAGTATTAATTTCAACCATTCCATGCGGTAGATACATATTTAAAATCATATCTGATGTGCTAATGTCTGAGATATTTTGCTAATCCAATAATGTAACAGCATTAGCCATTTTGACTGTTTTTCTTTGTTATATGCATACAAAAAGTGTTTTTTTTTTAGAGAAGGGGCAAAGAATTATGCGAGTTCCACAATTTACCACTGCAAGCAGATGGTTTTCAGCTACCTTTATTATTTTTGATTGTCATATATTTAAATAACTTTAAACCTGTAAATATTGAATATAAATAGTTTAATAATAAATTGAGTTGTGCTTGATACTTTTCTGATTTGCCTACAAGTATTGCTTTATATAATTGAACTGATTGGAAGCAGGAAACAATCTTCCATAGGGCTCAATGTTGGAACTCCTAGGGGTTTTTCTAGTAAAATAATGAATGTGTAAAATCAGTGTTTGTGTGTTGATTGTCTTTATTTTTGCTTTTTGTTGATTTTATTATTGTATAGTCTAAACATTTTGAATCAAGTATTCTAAAAACAAGACATTTTTCTCTTATGATAGTTTCATATGCTTTTATATAGGAAAAAATACTTCTTAACCAAAAAGTCAATCATATAATAATTTTGACCCTGTGAAGCAATGAAAATTTTTAAATAACTTAAATTGTAACCATAAAAAAAAATCAATTAGAAAGTTCATATCAGGTGCTAACACCAGCAAGCACAACATTCCAACCTCAAAATTAATGGGTTTAAGGGTGCTCGATGTTTGACTGTTCATTTTTACTAATTTAGTTTCTTCGGTTAGTAGGCCCTACAATGACCAATTGAACCAAAGTACAAATCAAGAACACATACCGTTTTTCATTTTTTAAAAATTGATTTTTATGAGAAATCTGAATTTTTGTGCTCAAACAGGGTGAAAATATATGGGGGGAAAAAACCAAAATGGACTAATCATTTTGAGCTGGTCTATGAGTTATTTCACAAAGTAAAAAAAATAAAATAAGAAAGGTTTTTTGGAGAAGCCAAAAGTCCCCATTTTATGGCCACCTTGCCCAGTGAAGCGCATCCCGCCTCCACTGGTCTTTGTCTCTTCCTCCATTCTCCACTGTTAGAAGAGGGGTACCGTCATCTCTTTAGCGGACAGCCCCTTGGTCTAGTTTTGCTAAAATCTAGTCCGCACTTGGTGTTTATTCTGGTATTGTCACGCTTGTCATGATGTGGCTGAATCATCAGAGGCACCTGGCTGACAGTGACACTACGTCCGTGATGGTTTCCGTCAAACTCGGCAATTACTGAGCCTATCTCAGCTGTTTCGTCACACCCAGAATTGCTCTTGGGCATTTCATTTCAAACACCCAAAAGAGTGTCCATCTCTGGTCACAACTGATCCCCAGTAATCTTTTATCAGGTTAAAATCGCTTTGGTTTCTCGAAGAATCCTAAAAAAATAAGACTCTGTCTATTGGGGCACAAGCTGTGATTCGAACTGAAAACCTGTTCATCTATCCTTAGCTGCCACCAATCTGGAAATAAATGAACATGGCCATATGGTTAAAAAATGTATTTAATTTTAAATGCAAGTATGTCAAGAAAATGTAATGATCAGGTACAACTTGAAGATATTGGGTCTCTGTGAATTTTTTTTAGTATTTCATTTTCAGGTATTAGGTTCAATGTACTCAAAACCCTTTTTTATATTGACTACATTTATACATTTATTGTTAGTTTGATGTAATCTCCACATAAAATTACTTCTCCTTTAGTGCACATTTTCAAGAACTAACATTAACCAATGATCACAATACAGCATATGTGTAATCTATTTTTCTTTTCTTTTCTCAGAAAGAGGCTAATAAAGAGTTGCAAGGCCATCATGTTGCAGCAGGGATCAATGAAGTGGAAAATCCCAATGTCTTGGAAGCTTGTCTTTGGAAGCAAATTCGATCAAAAGTTGTACCAGTAATGGAGAATTATTATGTTCGATTTTTTAACTGAAATACACGTTATGAGTCTGTTGCACTTTCACATTAAAAAAAAAGATATCGGCCCATAATGAGCCCTTTCCTTCATTGATATTGCCCTTTGCCTTGGTTCACATTGATATTATTCTGGTGACATAAAATGTGTATTGCTTTGGGGAAAGGCGGTATAACGGCAACGCGCGCAGTTTTACGTAGGGATGTTGCGAGTTCGATGTTCGAACAGACTACCGTGTTCCTTCCTGATTGGGTCTATGAAATAGAACACAATGTGAGTTCAAAGCCGACTGAGTGGGTGTGTGAGCCTGAATGTGACGACGACCTGTTATCCTGCTAGGCGCTAGATTTGAACATCATGCATTTTGTACATTGTTCAGTTTGTTGCTTTCATGCTTTATTCGTTCTCGCTTTTTGCACTGGAATAATTTACTATGTTGTGTTGCAATCAATTATAATTAATGGATTTTTATTGTGATTGAAACTGTTATCTATTGATATCTTGTGATCAAGATATAGAACCGGTGATTTGTGGAGTTTGTGAAGTGTTGTAAATCTATAGAACTAGATCTGGAATAAATGTAGTCTTGAGAATTTTTGTTATTTTAGCTATAATAACAGTACACTATGGGAAGAAAGTGTTGTGTTTCAAGGTGTAGGAGAAATTGCACTTTAATACGGAGAGTTTTAATGTGTTTTTTTTTTAACCACTGACATTGGAAGCAGATAACGGATACATAAAACCCCAAGATCTGAACCTTGTGATAGTTCCTTTGGGATCTGGAACCAACTCTGCGTATTTTCTGTTTGAACCCATTCTGGACACAGCCAGTAATGCATGTAATAATTTTGCAGCCTATGTAGGCTTGAATTAGAAGTACGAGATAAGAAACTTGTCCGACACAGGGTGCTACTCATCTTTGCCAAACGGCAATGTTCCTGCATTTCCTCCACTTCCACTCCCTCTGTTTCTGTTGTTATTTTTTTTCTTAACCCCCACCCCCCTCACCTGGTGGTTGCAGACTTAAGACCAATGTCAAGACTTTCAACGACCACGCAGGACGACCAGCACACAAGTATATTGTAGAGTGCCTAAGAGAGAAACATAAATCAGAGCATTTCAAAATAGAACTCAGGAAAAAATTCAGTGTGCTCTCCCTACTACCAGAAGAGACAATTGAAGAACAATGGCGAAGCCTGCGAGAGACCTGGAACTGTGGAAGGAAACATGTTCAACTGTTTTGGGCAAGAAGTTCAGAAAACACAAGGAGTGAATCTCAACTGACACATGGACACGTATCATGGAAAGGAAGAACTTGAAGCCCAGTTCAACCAGGCACAGGGCATAGAGGAAAAACACACTACAAGCTCTATACTGGGAGAAAAATTGAGAGGCGAAGAAAAGTGCCAGGAAAGACCAAAAAAATAAAAAACTACATAGAGGAGCTGACAACAGATGCAGAAGCTGCAGAAGACCACAGAGGTATGAAGAGACTATGAAATCACCAGGGTTCTCTAGGAGAGGAACAGAAACCCGATCCGCCCCATCAAAGACAAGAATGGAAACTTGATACCTGGAGAAGAAGAACAGAGGATAACGTGGGCAACAGACCTGACCCACTGGCCCCACTAGATATACATACCACCACCAACTGAGCTTCTTGATATCAAGTTGTCAAGTGCCCTACCAACAAAAAGTTGGGAGCATGTGGAAAGCTGAATGGAAATGGAAAGCACTGCGTTTGCTCAGTAAGTTGTGTTGTGTCTGGGGCAGCTGATCTTCTGTCAAACATTGCATGATACAGTGATAGGATGCTCAGATTGTCTCTCTCTGGTTAGGTATCTTATCCACCACACTCAGAGAGGTTTTAACAGCTTCTGGAGCACCAACTTAAAAGAGAAAAGAGTAGGCTACTCCCTATAGACACATTATTTGCTGAGTTGGTTGAGGAGACAGTAAGGAATGATGGTAGACGGGACGATAGAGAATTTGAGAGAGATTGGGGGGGGGGGGGATAGAGAAAGAGAGAGGTGCGGGGTGTGGGGGAACACTTGACAGATAGGTACCACACAACGAAAGCCAGATGGAGAACCGAGGAATTTTTAATCTTTGGTTACGTTAATAAAAGTACAACTTTGAAAAATAATTTCTCAATGATTGATATCCTGCAAAACTACTTAAGTCTTGCTTCCTAATGAAAACATTAAAATCAATAATTATACATGTATTTGCCATTTCAAATTCTATGATGCCTCCAAACGTACCGGGTACTACAAAGAGAGATGCCGGGTTTTTTTTTCAACATTAATGTATTTTTCTTTTAAGGATTAATAATCAATTTAAATGTAATACTGAATTTTTCTTTATGGTTGATTCAAGAACATTTTAACAGCTTGTTATTTTGTGCATTATGATTTTCTCTATTCTAAATAAATAATATATATATATATATATATATATATATATAAACACAAAACAAGGTTTTCTTTACAACACATTTTTATTATTAGCCACGACAGCTGCCAACTGACCAGTAGCGTGCACGCGACTTAGAATCAGAATGGCGATCCATTATGTAAGCCTAGACTACCCCGTGCCCGTGCACACTCGTACATAAATACAGAATGTTGCGCCTTACTGCAGTGTAGGTTGCTCACTAGATTTACTATAGATAATGCCACGAAGCAAGCAAACCTGCAGATGGGATTACGTTGATTCAGCAACAGAAGGGGCAGCAGCAACTGAGCCTTTGGTTAGAGTGTAGACGTTAAACTAAGTAATAGATAGTAGAATAGTTTAACACAGTTATAACATGTCTTAACTTGTGACACGTTGTTAGGGTCATACAAAAATTGAATAAAAAAATTTAACATGATAAACACACTATGTGGTGATCGAGGATTAGTATTAAAAAAATATTAAAATCAACGGGACATTAAAAAAAAAGATATCGGCCCATAATGAGCCCTTTCCTTCATTGATATTGCCCTTTGCCTTGGTTCACATTGATATTATTCTGGTGACATAAAATGTGTATTGCTTTGGGGAAAGGCGGTATAACGGCAACGCGCGCAGTTTTACGTAGGGATGTTGCGAGTTCGATGTTCGAACAGACTACCGTGTTCCTTCCTGATTGGGTCTATGAAATAGAACACAATGTGAGTTCAAAGCCGACTGAGTGGGTGTGTGAGCCTGATACTCCAGATTGCTTAGTCCTTGTGCCAAAAAGAGCGTATTCTTACCCACTGTCTTTTTAATATTATTTGACTACAATATTATCATCGTACTCTGTGTTTGGTATTGAGTTGGCAGCTGTTGAGGCCACAAGGCTGCGCTAAAACCTGCATGCCTCTTCCTGACTAACACTAACTCATAATGAAGTCAATGAGTCGTTGCTAAGTCTTCATCGGACGGATGGGACAGCTAACATCCACACCTGGTTGCAATCAAACTGCCATAAGTTTGGCTTGTAAGAGCAGCTGGGACGAGCTGGGACGCCTGGCGGTAGTGAGTTGTTATTATGCAGACCGAATGCCATGGGCATCTCTGTCTGTAATGTTGCATTGGTAGGTAGCAGTCTAGCAATGATGCACGCGCCGTCGTGAGCTCATGATGGCCGTTTGCTCACTTAGAATTAGAGAGTTAGGAAGTTTGTTTTTTTACATTGTATGTTGCATGAGGGAGCTTCTGTTTCTCTTTGATTGCAGGGTTGGAATTTGAGAGAGAGAGAGAGAGAGAGAGAGAGGGAGAGAGAGAGAGAGAGAGAGAGGGGGGAG
>RQTK01001885.1:5482-32166 GCA_003991915.1 Elysia chlorotica
GGGAGGGGGGGGGGGGGGGGGGGGTAAGAGAAAAAAGGGAGAGGAAGTAGTGGGTGAAAATAAAGAGTAGGTTTGCTAGTGGGGTTGTCTTTTTTGAAGAGTGTAATCAAAGACACATTTCTTATCAAGCTCCCAGGTGATTTCCTACCTAGCCTACCAAATGCAATAAAACAACAAGTGATTGTAAGGGAGGAATTAAAAGACTAAGATAGAAAAGATAAAAGGAAAAAAGTGTTTGAATAGTAATGATATAGCAAAACTTAATGATACAGTATTTAGATGCTAGGGGGTAGGAAAGGGAAAAGGGTGAGAAGAAAAAGAGCGGGGGAGAGAAAGAAGGAAGCGAGAGAGGGAGGAGGGAGAGAAGGGTAGGGGGTGGCGAGAGGGGTAAAGGAGAGGAGATATGGAGATGAGAATTCCTTTCTGGGAGCTTTACTGGTTTAGTGGTGAAACAGACATAAGGAAATATTTTTTGGTGTTATAGAGCAGGAAGAGAAAAAATACGAGGCAAAGAAAGAGTCAGTTGAATAGGAAGAGAGAGTGAGTGCGCAGTGGGCGTCAGTGACTGAGTGAGTGGAATAGTGAGGACGAGAAAGAGTGCTGTAGAAAAAAAAAACAGCAGGAGGTTTTGTTGAGTCAATGGGAGAGTGAGAGAAAGAGTGAGTGAATACGATTGGGCGAGAGCATGGGAAAGTGATTTAGAGAGTGAGTATGTGAGAGTGGATATAAGTGAATGAGAAAGCTGGGTGAGTGAGTGTGTGAGAGTGGTTGACAGAGTGAGTGAGTGAGAATGGTTGACAAAGTGAGTGTGTGTGTGTGTGAGAGTGGTTGACAGAGTGAGTGAGTGTGCGTGATAGTGGTTGACAAATTGAGTGAGTGTATGAGAGTGGTTGAAAGAGTGAGTGAGTGTGTGTGTGTGTGAGAGTGGTTGACAGAGTGAGTGAGTGTGCGTGATAGTGATTGACAGAGTGAGTGAGTGTGTGAGAGTGGTTGAAAGAGTGAGTGAGTGTGTGAGAGTGGTTGACAAAGTGAGTGTGTGTGTGTGAGTGGTTGACAGAGTGAGTGAGTGTGTGAGAGTGGTTGACAGAGTGAGTGAGTGTGTGAGAGTGGTTGACAGAGTGAGTGAGTGTGTGAGAGTGGTTGACAGAGTGAGTGAGTGCGTGAGAGTGGTTGACAGAGTGAGTGAATGTGTGAGAGTGATTGACAGAGTGAGTGAGTGTGCCGGGAGGACCTGATATTGAGTGAGACACACATAAACACCCTGATTGATAGATAGATAAATAATATGAGAGAGAGAGAGAGAGAGAGAGAGAGAGAGAGAGAATGAGTGCGAGTGTGTCATTGATAGAATGAATGTAAGAGAAGATAGAATGAGTGAGTGAGTGAGTGGGTGAGAGAAGGACTGAGTGAGTATGACGGTGGCCAGATGCACGGTGTGAGTATTGTACCGACCCTGGGCACAGCTCAAATGGTAGGACACGTGCACGGTTCCTTTGATGTTCTCAGGCCCTATTATTTCTTCAACAGCCTCTCTCTCTCTCTCTCTCTCTCTCTCTCTCTCTCTCTCTCTCTCTCTCTCTCTCTCTCTCTCTCTATCTCTATCTTTCACTTTTTTATATTTCTCATCCCTCACTCAATTTTACCTCTTTCGTTCGCTCTCTCTAGATATCTCAATTTTAAACCACCATTTCTTTAAATTTCTTTTATCGTACAGGGGTACCTATTAAATATCTTAAGGTATCCCCGTCTCCTCTCCTGTCTATAGCTCTGTAGAACACACGATCTCTCTCTCCTTCGCCCTCTATCTGACAAATTGCCAGCTCGCCCATATCTTTTCGTGCTGTCTATGTCACTTCAGTTCTTTTTTTTTTTTTTTTGGTCTCTCCTGTTAAGCCTTCCCCTTCCTTTAACCTCAGCCTTTTCTCTACTCACCAAGTCTAATCACTATAAATATTTAATTAAAAAAAAAATAAAAAAAACATTTTACGACGGCACCGTCTGAGATGCGAACACCGGACCTCCTGGTCTTCATTGAAGAGCAACGGCGACTGAGCAACCAGAGCTCTATCTCAATAATGATATAATTCTCTCTCTCTCTCTATCTCTATTTCAATTTCTCTCTTTCTTTCTCTCTCTCACTATCGTCTCCTTCTTCTCCTTATTTTTCTTTTTCTTCTTCTCAAACACAAATTCTTTTTCTCTTTATATTTTTTCTTTTTCTCTCTTTTTTTCTCTTCTTGTCTCTCTCTCTCTCTCTCTCTCTTCTTCTTCTTCTTCTTCTTCTTCTTCTTCTTCTTCTTCAAACATCAAACTTCAAAGAGCGAACATTCAACCGAGACCAAGACCGATACTCTTCTGATCGTCAGACCGCAGAATCCCTAACAGACACTGTAAACCTCTCCCGGGACGATATAATGTAGCAGGCCCCATCTGCTACACTATTGCAACCCCGGTTCTTCGTTTTTATAAATGAAAATGGTCCTCTCAAAATATAAATCCCACACATATTTCAAAGAAAGGAAAGACAGGTAAAAATAAAAAAGAAACAATACAAATGCTCTCTCGTGAAAAACAGTAATAAAATCAACCAGCAGAGACCCAGTTGAGACTTCAAGTAAGTGCATATGTGGTGAGGGCATACCACTAGTAGGCTTCTGTGGCACATTGCTGTGACTTCTGATCAGTTGGTCCTCTTACAAATCCTAATATATTCATTTACATTGTACGCAGTGACTTGTTAGTACCGTTACAGAGACTCGCTGCCTGCTGTTTGCGGATGTGAGCTTCTGTGAATGAACCAACAATCCATCTGCTAGAGCGAACTGTCGCAATTGGAAGAACGTTTGTCTCCCAAACGGGAAGTCCCCTGGTTGAATTCCACAAAATGGATTTGTCCGATTTCTCCCCCCCCCCCCCCCCTTCTGGTTGCCAGTGGTTGGGTTGGTGTCACTGAATTGTTGTTAGGCCTTCAGGAGTCCTAGTATCCCGCACTGTTCTGTGTGCTAGCACGCACGCAAAATTGTCTGACGCTAGTCTTGGGACCCCTTCACATTCCACAATATAGCTGTGTTAATGACGTCTAACTTTAAGGAAACCAACTCAACTTAGTTTCCATCGGCTAATTATTGTTAAACCAAGAACAAAATAATATCAACTTTAAAAAAAGTAGACCAAACAATTTACTTACACAAATAGAAACAACACGAAAAGTAACAAACAAAGCCAAATAAAAAACAACAACAGGATCATATTTATTTTTTTAAATCGTTATCAATCACATCAAAATTTGAATTTAATTCATATCCGCCCGCCCCTATTTTTACCGTCTACCACAAAGTATTATTATTACTAACCCTTCACAAGCTGACTCAGCTAATTCATTCTTTCGAACAACTCGGGGGGCTGAAACAAGTCACACTCACAGTGCTCAGTGTATGCGACAGCAGTCTGTGAAATGACGCGCTGAGTTGCTCTAAACGAAGAATCTGGATCAAGATTACTTTGTAGTTTTTTTTGTTGTTTTTTTTTTTAATCTCTGTAAGACCCGTTCCTGTTATCTGAGTTTCGTTGCCACACTCTGCTATCCATGCTCCAGACTACACACACGCACTGGTGGGACTGGCTTGATTCCACCCAAAACAATAGAAAACACCTGCACACGCTTCGTGTTCACATCAAAGGCGAAAAGATTCGGTAACGCACGCGCGCAGGTGACAAACAGTCAACCAATCAACAAACCCGATTTAAGCGCGGGGCGACTCCGCCCTGCTAGAGGTGCGTGGTGATTGGTTGGCCGCGGGGAAACCACGCCACGCGCTACCCAAGGCTGCGCGTGGACAAGAAAACTTCAAAGAAAGGACGCTGCTAAAAAAAAAAAACAACTCGCTAACAGAACCCTCACGCGCCACAGCTGTTGTCCTGGGGCACATTTTCAGCTAGCTGAGCAGAAAAACGAGGCAAGAATTTATTAAAGCTCTTGGTCCGGTCTCTCTACTAATGTGTGTGTGTGTGTGTGTGAGAGAGAGAGAGAGAGAGAGAGAGAGAGAAAGAGAGAGAGAGAGAGAGAGAGAGAGAGAGAGAGAGAGAGAGAGAGATTCGGCAGAGAGACGACAGAGAGACCGTTAGAGAGAAAGAAAAAGAGAGACAGAGAGAAAGATACGAAGAGAGAGATAAATAATGGTCATAACGGTAACAATTATAATGGTGATTTGATAGTAGTCATAATTTGATAATGATAATAATAATAATAGGGATGGTAGTGGTGATGATTGTAATAATGGTAGTGGTAGTAGAGGTAATAATGGTAGTAGTAATAATGATAACGGTAATTGTAATATTAGTTATGGTAATGGTAGTAATGGTAATAATAGTAATGGTAGTAGTGGTAATGATAATAATAGTAGTAGTGATAGTAGTAGTAGTAGTAGTAGTAGTAATAATAATAATGATGGTAATGATGGTAATAATAATGATTATAGTAATAATAATAATAGTAATAGTAGTAATAGTAATAGTAATGATAGCGGTAGTAGTAGTAATGATGATGATAATAATGGTAGTAGTGGTAGTGATAGTGATGGTGGTAAGGGTGGTGGTGGTAGTAATAATAATAGTAGTAGTAGTGGTAGTGGTAATAATGGTAAGGGTGGTAGCAGTAATAATGATAGTAATAGTAGGAGTGATAGTGGTAACAGTAGTGGTAGTAGTAGCAGTAGTAGTGGTGGTGGTGGTTGTAGTAATAATAAAAGCCTACTGGTAACTGTGATAATGATAATGGTGGGGAACGTAATAGTAAACAGCAGTCGCAACAATAGAGACAATATTATGGTTGTGATGGGGGTGGTAGCATTAATGGATAAGCAGCAGGGAAAAAAAAAAGAAAAAAAAAAAAAAAAAAGGGAATGGGGGAACAATACTAAATTAGAACACCAATAGGGTAATATCCCCGGTTTTAACTATCTATCTCCTGCCTCACTCATAAAAAAAAAATTAAATGCCTAGCCTTGCCCGTCCCCCCAGCGTAGAAGGGAAGGTTTGTCTTGTCTGTCTCAGCCTATCCCCCCTTTCCACTTTAGAACCCCAAAAATTAGGGAACCCCATACATTAGAGGACTAGCCTCATAGTAATAGAATGAACAAGCATAGGATCTATCATGTCTTGCCTTCCTCTGATCTTTTGTCTTCTGTCAACGCCGCCTGTCGCCGTATAGGACCCCCAGGGGAACCTAGGAGACGTTAAACCCGGAGAGAGGGAGAGAATTCTCTCCCTCCCTCTATAGAGAACTTTCTTCAGAAGTAGTAGTAGTAGTAGTGGTAGCAGTAGTAGTAGTAGTAGTAGTAGTAGTAGTAGTAGTAGTATGCACACTGGTCTTCGCCTTGGCAAGGCGATGGGTGCCGAGTAGAAGGTGCGGGTTCGATCCCCGTCCGTGTCATTTGTCTAAAAATGTGTCTTTGTCTACTTGTCTTGTCTGTTGGTCTAAGCTAGACCTAGGTTTGTGGCTGTCCCTTTCTAACCTATTATTAGTAGTAGTAGTAGTAGTAGTAGTAGTAGTAGTAGTAGTAGTAGTAGTAGTAGTAGTAGTAGTAGTAGTAGTAGTCGTCTACTATTTTTTGTTGTTCTGCGCATAAGTATTTGTTTGTAAGATCGTATGTTTGATCTGCCATAGATTTTGAGAATTTATAACTGAAGTCAAACATAGAATCACAATGTTATAATTTACTGCGATGCTGGTGGAAGTGATATGTGACTGGGATTCGGATACCTCGCAACATACTTTAGACGTTGCTTGTGGTGGAAGAAGGCGTCACCAAGGATTTACCAGCCGGACGTATCAGAAGACACCTAATACAACTGCGATGCTGGTGGAAGTGATATGTGACTGGGATTCGGATACCTCGCAACATACTTTAGACGTTGCTTGTGGTGGAAGAAGGCGTCACCAAGGATTTACCAGTCGGGCGTATCAGAAGACACCTAATACCTATGGAGCCGGCTTCATAATTATGATCAAATAACTAGACCCAAATACAGAAAAATGATCACAAGTAATCTAATTCTAAAACAAAATCGTTCTTGGGAGGAAATGACATTATGAGGGCACTACTTCTAGTATGCAAAAGTAGCATCGGGTCCAAGGAAAGAAAAGAAGGCATCATTTCCAGCACAGAGAAAAAGGGAAACTTAAAGTTCAAGTACCCAGAACACAGAGCTATGAGTACGAACACAGGATTTAGGTGTCTTGATATGTGATTTTGTTAGAGTAAGACTATCCGAGACTGCCCACAGATAAAGGCCACAAGAAGAGACGCCATGGAAGTTTACCTCATAATTATTCCACTAGACACTAAGATTCCCATAATGTTCCCTCTTTTGTTTCAGTTTCAACCTCAAGATTGTAAAAATTAATTATAGCAGGTTGAAAAACCTTTACTGACCTTGCCATTTACAATTCCAGTATTATTAAACTGTGTAACAACACACATTTCCCTAATTTCTTACACACAAAAACAACAAATACAAGTACTGAGAAAGTTTATATAAAAAGGAGTTTTATTTGGCATAAAGCACTACGGTATAGAATATATCTAGTATACAAAATATGAAAAATAAGAGCTTGCTTCGGATATATTGTTTCAGTGCAATGAAATCATATTGGTTTATAATTTACTGTTGATTAGAAAACATACATCTTTCACATGAAATTGAAAACATGTGTCCCAATTATTATTATTTCACTTATTTCTCATATAACCTAAACCAGCTTTCAAGAATTTTGGAGATCATACTCCCCTTTTCCTTTTGGATTTAGTAACTCTAAATTTTCAAAGCCAATTTAACATTAAAAAAAATTTAAATTCCCATTATCAAACAGTATGTGTAAAGATAATAAATTCTCTCCCATCTATTGTAAATATTCAAGAAGAAAAAAGAACATAGCCAAGTTTACCAAGTATAGGTTAAGCTCATAATCACAAACAAAGTTCATTTGAAACCAATCAGTTTGATTTTTGTGAAAGCTTCTCCCTGAAAATTATAGGAAACGGCAAAAGAATCCTCTTCTCAATAGAACACACATATTTTGTACATACTGTGAATCAAAGCTAAAAAATAAATCTGTAGCTGTAAGTACTGGTCTCTATTCATCACCTGGAAATAATACAAAGTTAAGCCCAAAGCTAGGAGCGTGACATGGTGTGTTATTCCCAGGTAGTGATTAATTTGGTCCATCGTATTTGAATATGTGTACAAAGGAATGGACAATCGATGTTAACAATGTAATACAATGTGCTGATCCCAAAAGTAAAAAAATCCTCAGCCTTTAATGAACTGCTGTGTAGTTATGGTTCTTGTCATAGGTGGTATAAGTATGTAACACCTGCTAGTTCGCATGGAACCCAAAGGCTAGGAAGCTTGATAGAGATATGTTATTATTATTTACAAATCAATAAAATAAACAGGGATATAAAGCTTAAATATATAATATAAATATAAAAAATTAACATTGGAATGATTCAGTAAGTCTGTCGGCATCCATTGATCCCTTCACAAAACCCCTCCTTACAACTAATACAAGTCAGGAACATACTTTTTGGCTGTAAATCTCATGAAGAACTAACAATGTCTATTTTTTTTTTTTGGCTGCCAGACGGCACTAAATTTATGCCTGCATACAATGTTGCAGTATTTGTAAGTACAGAATTGCCAACATAAGTATATTCTATCTACCAGCACTTGCAGCATGGTTAAGTACAATTTTGCCAAAACATATCCTACAAAAACAGTAAGATATTTAAAAAAAAAAACAGTGTCTATATAAAACAAAATAGCCCTCACAACATGTAATGGCTTACGCAGCAATATTTCTACAATCGAACTGACGTAGTGGTTGTGCCATCCAGGCTCCTTGGACACAGCTAGCCCGCTGCTCACATGTGACCACTTGTGGTGAACATCTTTTTTAAGGTCAGCATATTAAGTGCACTTTTATAGCTCATCACAAGCAATGGGTAAAATAATTATCTACATTTGCAATCCCATTTGACAAGCCTATTGTACATTTTTCTTCGTGTAATTATACAAGAGAGATTTCAAACGTCATGAAACTACATAAATTACTTGAAAACACAACAATTACTTTAGAGAGGCAACAGAGAAAAAAAAAATAAAACCAAACTTTAAGACCTTGCTTAAAACTAATTACTTAACTTTGAAGACTTATCTGCCCCTGATGACTTCACCCATCTAACCTACTCCAGGGTGAGTCAGTTACTCCACTGATCTATTGCCAAAATAATTTGACATTTTTTAAACTAACAATCAACTTTTGTGTAACTAGAACCGTACTGAAAGATTCACAGTAAAACTCTGGTGTGGACAGAATTCTGAGTTTTCTGTTCAGATATTTCTATCAAAGCTCTAATGCTGTGTTTCTACAATTCCAGTAATAATGCAAGAGCAAAATTAAAAAAAAAAATTTTTTAGTTTCAGTTCATAAGAATAATTAAACACAAACATTCTAAAGAAATTTAAATTTTAGTTAATAAATTATAATTTTTATCATAAAATTAAATTTTGCAAGTATCCATATTTTTAATGAAGCTCAAACTAAACTATCTTTTGTAGATCACAGGCACCACTAATCAATTTATGACAGTAATTGGGAAAATCTAAAGCTTTGTTTCACAACGGGAGTCAATGGATGTGTGATTTCTCATCTCAGCAACTGTAAGTCATGGAGCGACAAAAACATCATGATTTGAATAACACTGTTAGTATATGAAGTACAGTACTTTCAACAAGCATGACACTTTTAAAAAGATCACTGTACCGCCTTATACCACTTTATTTCATTTATATAAAAAACAGATTAAGACCTGGAAGAAAGTAAGTATAGTGATTCAATTTTCTTTGAAACATCTGAAAGGGCACTTTGGATTTGCTTTGGTCTTTTTATAGAAAACATGTTGATGAGTGAGTCAGTTCTGTCCCCCCCCCCCTTCTTTCCCCAAGTTAAACAACCATAAAGTTTCATTTTTTAATGAACAGGCTAGGTGATACTAAAAGACATATGAAAGCACACATGATAACTGTCTCATGTTGAAAAAACACTGATACAGTTTTCTGGCTTTATTTATATTAATAAAACTGTTGCCCCTATTCCATAAGCAATAGCGAAACCACCTTACCTCCTATAGTTTAACTATAGTAAAACTTCGTAAAAAGTAAAAAGACTATATTACTTCAGCCACCACCCCCAACCCCCTCCCTTCTTCTAGACAGAGGAAAACTCTCAAATAAGCATGATACATGTATGACTATGAGGAATGTAAATACAATACAAAAAAGCAGTAGGAAAACTGATAGTACATACTAATGCAAACAAATTTTCACAGACAGTGATCTGAAGTATTGCTCCCAAACATATACTAAGCATTAAAAAGCCAACATCAACACTCTCTGAGATTGATAAAACAAATCTGAATCTTTATGATTATACATGTATACCTTGTTCATTTCATTCTTTAAAAGTAAAAAAGCCCTTGGATGTAAAAGAAAAAGTTTCCATATGCATAGCACAATTAGAAAACTAAAAAGAATGGTGGAAGGTATATGTTACAAGTATTTAAAGGGGACAACAAACACAACAGTATTACATGTATATAAATTTACACATAATTGTTTCAGCAGATTAAAAGAAAAACAAAAAAATGTAAGATGTTGCAACAAAACCACAGTTGCATAAAGTTAAGTATATTAAATTTGCTGAAAAGAATAGCTTTCCTTTGGTTAAAGATATATTCAACATTGTAAGTTAATAATAATGCACCATCATAAACCTAAGAGCATGGTGCATGTAGTCCCTCATAATCACATGTCTCAACAGGTACATTAACTCCAGAGAGAAAAGAAAACAAAAAAGTCATGGACAGAGGAAACGATAAAAACGAAATACGATACAATATTTTTTTTTTTTTTTAAAGAACATGCAAAATAAAAATGATCATGTCCATATTTGAGGTATATAATATAACCATTTAATCTATTAGAAAACATGATATTAGTTGTACCGTTGGGAATTGATGAGATAGAGAAAATGATCAGCAGCTTTTACTGTGCAGAAAGTATCTAAGACACATAGTTTTAGACATGATGCTACAGACTGTTTACACACTGTAACACTCTTAACATGTGATCTTTCTTTCCCACTAAATTAAGATTTGTTTGCTTTTAAGGTGTCTGATGGACCATTTTTAATTGACAAAAAATATATAATCTCCTAAGCCGATTCCCATTGACTTGCTTACAGAAGCAAACTGACTTTGACATTTTGAGAAACTGACACTGTAAAAGATATGCTAGTTCTCTGGTTCTCTGCGATTTTATTTGCACTGACATCAGATTCCATAGAGTCAATGTTTGATCTGGGGTCTATCATTTTAAATTAATTTTAACTACCAAAAGCAGATTTAGAGCTGCTATTCTAAGGATGAGTAGACAAATTTTATTCAAACTGCAAAATAAGAAAATTGTCTATGTATACTCTAATTCAAAACTTTACATGTGTATATCAGCTGAAATGGAAATATAAGATTATGTTTCACAAAGGTGTGATTCCAATAAAAATGTAAGAGTATCAAAAGATATGTGCAATGTAAAGAAAGGCAAATGCCATCAGCAGCATCAAGAGTTCGCCATAGACAAATATCTTGACCAAAAATGTACACACCAAAACTGAGGACACAGCCTGTTACATGACCGTATCAGCAGCACAAACAGTTTGCAGGAGATCAACAGTCAATCCTTGTTTTCAAGGAGACCCAACTTCAAGCATATTATTTCTACAGACAATCTCCCAATTGTTAACTGTTCTTTTCTTACTCACTTTAAAAAGGAGATGACTTAAAGGCACTTGTAAAGAAATACAATATGGACAGTGCATAATAAAAAACAAAAAAAACAAAAAAACAAACAAAACAAAAACAAACCAACACACTCCACCCAACAAAAAAAAAAATAGAAGTGATGGGGAAGTGGAAAAATGTAGAATAGTTTTCACAAACCATTAGCTTCACCATTGTGAAATTTTACGTTATTTTGTTTTGTTTTGGTTCACATAAAAAGAGTTTAAATATCACATTAGAAAAGTAAGTACAGGCAATCAACAAGAACAGTGTCAAGTTTAAACAGGGGGCTAATGGTGCTCAGTATGGTTCAACTCTCATGAGATTCCTCCAGAATCACATGACGGATTCAGCATTCATCAACACAAAACCTACAGGGTTTCGGCCATTACTTAAACTAAAAATCATACAATCTTTTTGTTCTTTTTGTTCTTCAACATTTTGAGGTAAACAGGAATGATTTGGACCAAAAATACAAAAAAAACAACAATCTCAGAAAAAATAATTTGGAAGACAATAAAACTGTCATGCTTGCCTTTCTTTTTGGTCATACTGCAATGTCTAATGCAGTTTTGAAGTTTGTGTGATTATAAAGCGGGAGAAGTTTTTGTGATTTTCTCTTTCACTGAAGCTTACCAGTGGGTTATTCTTTTTTAAAATAAAAGTATATATACAAATATTTCTCCCTGTCATTTAGAACAAAAGGGGATCAAATTGTGGTGATTTAAATATTGATAAAATGCTTTGGTAAAGAGACAGATAATGAAACTAAAATCAACATGAAAGCACAATAAACTCTCAGAAAAAGGTAATCAATACGGAAAATGCCTCCCCCAAAGTGAACTTAACTAATCTGTAAAATGTATATTTCCCAAGTGGCACTACAGGACGGTAGTTGGTGATTTCATCTCCTCTGAAGGTTTAGAGTCCTCCACATCATCTGGGGCTGCAAGTGGAAAAAAAATGACAACACATATTTATTCAAATATTTATTATACCTGTTTAAAGGTATAAGATATTAAAAGCTGTGAACCTCAAATGAATGTATACCTGTATCATTTTTCTGTGTTACTCAACCCTTTCAGTGTATCCTACACTACATGGGGTCAGTCCTGGGTAGGGAGAAGAGTTATTTTTCAGCAACTAACCAGCAAATCTTTGGTTCTCTAGTTTTATACGACATTTAGAGTAATTATTTTGTGTCTTTGTGAGCTTTATGTCACTTCTGGTTCGTTGGATCCCAGGGTGGTTATAAGATTAATTCTTTGGATCCAAGAATGAAAATAGTTTACTAAAGAAATATTAGAAAAAAAATGGGGGATTTTAATCTGTTTGTTGAATGTAGGGTGTTCCTTTGAGTGCGGGTTTGTGGTATTCGAGTTCTACTGCAGGATGATTAAGTGATTTCTTTTCAACTGTTTGTCTGACTCACCAAGCAATACTAATAAATATACTGAAAAACATTGAAAAATAAGAAAAAAAATAAAGCCGCATGTTCTAATCATTGCAGTGAACTCATTAGCTTTAAGCCTACACCATGTTTTTTTGTTTTCATTTACTCATTTACTCTATGTTCTGTCCTAATAGAAAGCAACAAAAAGAAATAAAAAGTATTCTAAAACAACACCTGCTCAGCAATTTTTATGACAAATCGTAATGCTTGTGATAAGGAACAATGGTGTGTTAGGTTTTTTATAACGTATCTGATTCTTATTGTTATGACTTTGAGGTAGGCAAATGTTGTGCCTGGTTACAGTATCTGGAAGATTACATAAAACTAAAGTTAACAGCCAATGTTTATGCAAATAGAAAAAGTAGTACCGTAGGCCTGGTTGTCATAAACATGCATACTGTCTAGCTGAGTCTGGCCATTTGTGTTAGCATAGACATTCTCCTCGTTTTGCGCTCCATTCATATTGACATAGGTGTTGCTGTCAGGACGGAAGTTGTCGTACTGTCGTTCTCTCTCATCCTCCAACATTTTATTGATAACCTGCCCACATTGCATACAAGGAATATAAAAAAAAAAAATTAAATGTGTGTTAAAAGTAACATGACATTAATAAAATGACACAAAAAAAAAAAAGCACTGAGGGGAAAAAGAAGAAACTGCACTGAAATAAATTTTATTTACCCTGGAAAAAAAAATTTCTTAGTTTAGTTATTCTCACCCCCATCGCGGATAATCTAAATTACTTGGAGAAAAAATGGAAAAATAAATCCATTGGTTCAAAGTTTTTAACACTATGTGAATTATGATCAAAATCCAAAAGCCATTCCCTAGGATTGCCTGCTTCAACATCTAGAAGGTACTGCCACTGTAGCTCATCATCACGCCCCCTCCGATCAGCCCAATTATCGACTTCAGGACCAACAAAAATTTCATCTTGATTGTTAGAGTCATTAGTTAGATTTAGATCTAACCCACTACCATCATCATTTGAATTCAAACTCGTCCAAGAATTGTCAGAATCGTTACCAGACCCATCAGAATCAGAGTCATGTTTGTGTGTTGTGGTGCCTTCTCCTGTTGTCATTGTCAGACTGATTAAATTGATCACAAATCACATGAAACTCGCAATAAAATGGCTGAAACTGTTTAACTGGAAGTGTTGTGGTCAAAAGGAAGTAACACTGTATAAACTTCGCCTTCATACTTTTCATCCATCATTGTCTAAGTAGTGAATGGGGGTCACAATTTTTATTTGACTTTTCTGGCTAATCATGTTTCATAAAGGCATGTGTGATCTAAAGAGATCTGAAAAAGTATTGTGGATGAGAAGGACCTGAAAAAAAAGGGGCATTGCCCATGAAAGAGCACCCCAAACAGCAGTCTGCAGAGGAAAGAGGAGAGCTCTTCTAGCAATTGCGCCAGTAGGTTCTGAGGGGATTGAGTGTGGTAGTGAGTGAGAGTGAGAGGCATTTGAAGACCATATTGGAAAAATGATCAAACTCTAGTTTTAGCATTTCAAACTGAAATTTTCAATCCAAAAATTTCCTGTGTTCTTTTAGATTATGAAACAGTAATCTAAATTCAGGTTGCTCTTTCAGTTAACCCAGTTACTTAACTTCAGGTTGTTCTGTCAGTTTACCAAATCACAACATAGATGAAACACTGTTATTCATGTCAAGATCACAACTAATAATAAATGTGAAAATGGACTTTGATCGTTATTCCACAGTGGTGTTCATTAATTATCTGTTTGCACCAAGTGTGAGATTGTGTACCTCATTGAGAGCATCATAGATGAAGATGTACTGGGTCTCAGCCTGCACCATGGAAGGGCGGTTGTAGCGCATGCGCAGCACATAGCTGAAGATATCAATCTCTCCGTCCAGGCCATGCTTCTCCAGGTACTGCATGAAATAGTCCAGGGCGATGAATGTGCCGGTGCGGCCTACTCCAGCACTGCTCATCGCGCACAAACACACAGACACCAGCATATCAAGGTGGAAAGCAGAAAGAGTTTAAAATGTTAGCAGTAAAGTATGCAACATCTCTCCTTTATTCACTCTATAATGTGAGATGGTCTAGAAAAAGAAGGGGTATGTGGGGTCAGAGCAATCCAAGATAATAAAAACTTAAAGTTGATATTGCCTGTGCTAACATAGTTTAATCACATATATGATATAATTGTACAACTAAGCAAAGCTCTAAAATCAACCGATAAGTAATTATGAGTCATCATTTCCCTGAGCCTAATTTTACCAGACTCACAAATAAATAAGTTAATCTTGCATACTATCTTTGCCAAGTAGAAATGTTAATCTTCCCAGCCTTGAATTTGAGAAACGCTTTTTTCTGACTCATTTCGTTACAATTAATACAAATCATACAATGTCCCTAAAAATTGTTTGGCTTTGGGTGCTAGCTGATTGGACCACCAATGTACCTGCAGTGCACTGTTATAGGTCCACTGTTGGGTGGCCTTGCTTCCTGCCTCACCAGCTTAGCAAACTCCAGGACATCAGAGTATTTGAGATTTGCACTGAAATCCATCCAGCCCGCCAGGAAAAAGTGAGTGACTTTTCGTGGCTCATTCTCTCCCTGGGCATTAAAACAACCTTTTACTGAAGATGGCTTAAAAGTCTGAGATCTATTCACTGTTAAAGCTATGAAACAAAATTTAAATCAGTCATTTGTGAAAATTTAAAACTCGAACTGCACCAGTATACCACCCAGAGGTTTTCGCAAGTTCTTGTTTGTTTTAGCATTCATGTTGGGGATGGATAATTTTCCAGGAACTTAATATTTTCAAGTCTTCAATGGGATAAAATCATTGTTTTTAAATAGACTGATTTATAAAAAACAGACACAAACTATTTCAAAGGTTCCCTCATCCCACAACAAACACACATTCACAAAAAAGAAAAAAATACACACTTAAAAGTTTGTTTCAAATTGTATCGTACCCAAGACATGACAAAGTTTCTGATGGTGTATTTTCTGAGCTGCGAGAAATTTGTCATCTCCACCACAATATTTCCATAGTTGATGGGCTCATGCAGGTTCTCCGGCCAGTAGAGGTCCACTTTTCTCTGGAATATATAATTCTGGTAATCAGGCATCACACGAGAGGTTTTGGCCACATGCAGTACAATATGAGAAAGATTGTGTTACATGGGGAAAGTCACAGTTTGTGATAACGAAGAATACACAAAAAATTTTCACTCTTCTATCCTATATATAAATAAGTTGTTAACAACAGTCCCACAAAAAGTTTAAAAAGAACCCTAGACAAAAACCAACCAAGAGATCAGCCTAGGTTTAGAAAAGGATTCAACAACACATACCACCTCCAATAAATTAACAAGATTACACAAAAGTGCATTGAATTCAGCAAAGCTTTATGTATTGCATAATTATATAGACAACAAAAAAGCTTTTGATTTGACCAAATGCAAAGCTATCTTCTAGACACTTTAAGAAATTGGAATGAATAATAATTGAGATGTATAAAAGTACTCAAAGGAATATGGCAAACAATGTTTACAGCAACAATACAGGAGCCATTCAGAAAAATACATGAACAAGAAAGGGGCCTGGATATTGATGATAAAAAAAACAACAACTACAGATCTAAGATTTGAAGATAATATTGGAATAACAACCAACACAGTAATAAAACATTGAAAAGCAGCTTAACCTGATAAAAGATGAAAAAAAAAAGATTGATCAGAAATTCACAAAGGAAAAAAAAAAAAGACAAACTTTAACACTAACAAAAAGATTAATATAATATTCAGAAATAGAAAAAGTTGATTGTAGTATGTTATTTGAAAGATAAAAAGCTGAAGTTTTCAAATCTGTAACATTTTTTTCATTCCTTTTTTTTGGTTTAAAAGATATACATTAAAAAAGATGACTAAAAGTAATGCGACTTTAGGGGCTTTACTTTAAAACAACTGTTGTTCCGTTGAGTTAAGGTTCGTGAAAACTAGGGCATTTACCTATTATATTTTAGGTTTGATGCTTTCATCTTACCTTTCCAGCCTCTTGCAGATCTGAGAGCATGACTATGATCCTACTGTTCTGCTCCCACATCATGCGCCAGAAATCAGGTATCGTGCTGTACATTGCTCCCTGAGTAGCTATATACTCCCTCACTGAGTTAAAGCCCTTCACATAAGATAATAATAGCAAGGTATTTTGGGATCAGTGGAGGTGGAAAAAATACATCAATGCTTACCAGTCCCTCAACGGGCTTCCCAAAATAAAGTAAGTTTGCTACACTAAAAAAACCCAACATGTTATGTTTCTTAAATTATTGAAAAAAAAAGAAAAAAAAAAGGAATCACACTTAAAATTTCCGCCATAATTTATCACTATAATCATCCTCATTGTCATAGTCATCATTATAATTATCGTCATCATCATTCTCATTATTACTACTACTAATTATTATTATTATTATTATTATTATAACTATTAATTATTATTATTATTATTATTATTATAACTATAATTTTTCTTCTTCTTCTTCTTCTTCTGGAGGGCTCGGTAGCTCTGGGTACAACAACTGCTTCCGACGCAGGAGGTCCATGGTTTGAGCCCTGACAATTTAGCACCAAACTGTTGGGTCAGTGTCAGTTTAATGTGACCAGCTGAGACTGGAGTCATGATATCCCTGCTCTGTCTTATGTGTGGCAGCACATAAAATTGTCAGACGTCAGTCTACTAGCAGTGCTCACTATATTTTTGTTTACATTTTATCAAACAGTAGAGCTAAAACCAGCAGAAAATAATTAAACACATGTAAAATGTGGAGCCAGGCTGAGCAAGTTTTCAGTTCCAGCAGCTCACAATAAGATTATTATGGAATATCAAGATGATTGTTTAATACAGACATAGAACAGCATTCATGAGAGAGATATTCCATTCAGGTAAACAATATTTAAGATAAATTGTGACTTTATATAAACTATTTCCATGGCACTAATTATCTTTTTTTCTGCTTAACAGTTACTGTTTATAATAAAAAAGGGATAAAACAAACTTTTAGGCTATCCCCACGAGTTTATCTTGACATATTTCACTGTATTATTTTCTAAGCACCTTTATTAAATTGTCATATGTACTGTTAATTCTCTTCTAGTAAGTGATACATCTCAATACTGTATCACCATATCTTCTGATGATCATTAGGAAATAGAATTCCAAAAGAACATTATTACATCTACTCATTTTGTTCACTCTCATCAGTACTGGTTATTCTCATTTTCACAGAACCCAAACACTATAAATAATTACAAATTCTTGAACTTTTCCACTTTTATCGCTCTAGTACTGGTGTTATGAAGTCTTGAAGATCACTGACATAAGTCTCAAGGCTTCCCTATCAAAAGCAAATTGAAACACACACACAAACTAAAATAAAAATACAGTCTTTTCATTTCAAAGGTCAATATACCAATGCCTTGTATATATCATACTGTCCATTTCAATGATTAATTATTATTATTACTAATTATTATTATTATTATTATTATTATAACTATAATTTTTCTTCTTCTTCTTCTTCTTCTGGAGGGCTCGGTAGCTCTGGGGTAGAACAACTGCTTCCGACGCAGGAGGTCCATGGTTTGAGCCCTGACAATTTAGCCCCAAACTGTTGGGTCAGTGTCAGTTTAATGTGACCAGCTGAGACTGGAGTCATGATATCCCTGCCCTGTCTTATGTGTGGCAGCACATAAAATTGTCAGACGTCAGCTCTCGATGGACGTTAAAACCAACTGAAAGTCCTCCTCCCCCTGCTTCTTTTTCTTCTTCTTCATCTTCTTTTTTTTCTTCTTCTTGATCTTATAATTACCGGGATGTAGTTTGCATTGATGAAATCCATGGTGTGTGGTTCGTCAGGCTGAATGGATAGTTTCACTCGACTGTGATCATCTACAAGAAAATACACACAGCAATCAGAAAGCATTTTGTGGAGCTAGACTCACAAGAATCATCACACACTTTCACTTTTTCATGTCAACTTTTCAAATTAAGTGATCTTATGCTGAATGTGCCCTGTTTTTTTTATTTTAGAAAACTGTAATAAGATTAAGTACCACAAATACGGATCCAGTGAAGTGAAAATTGGCTTCAGCAGAGGCGGCTTCATAAAAATTTCACAGTCTATAGTGTGAAAACAGGTAGTATATTGAGAACTTTGTGTTTCGTCTTGTTTGTTGTGGTAGGAATACTGTGTTTAGAAGATGATAATCAACCACACCATGGATTAACCCAGCAGTGATATTAACTCATGCACAACCTGTTTAATTGATTTAAGTGGCCAATACTGCTGATTATTTTGTCTATTTCACCAATTATCTTTCACTTTTAACCGCTTATTAAACAACACTAGATAGATTAAAAAAAAACATCCCCACCCTATACATTTTTACTGACCACTTTCTGTGGGTTATCAGTAACTAAAAACAAATGACAAGCAATGGGGAGGGCTTCTAAAGAGGACAGAAAACTTAACTTACATGGCAGAATGTTGACATATCTGTTCTTCACCCTATTCTCTTCTAGTCTGGCTTCATCTAAAGTGTGATTGAGATCTGAGCTCAGCTTCTTGATATCCTACAATAAAGAATACATTACAACAATACTACTGACTGGACATATGGTTAAAACAATTTTTTTAATGCACTGGTGACAATACAAAAAAATTACAATGATGACTTATATCAGACACAGACTAACGTTTTATGTCTTATCTGTAAAAGAAGTTAATGCCATTGATAAAGCCGTTAAAAACACCAGATGGCCCGATGTTTGGATTTGAAACAGCCTCTAGATCACTGGATGCAGGCATTAAAACTGGTCTCTAACAAATATCAAAGTAACATCTTTGCACAAATATATTTAGGTGGACAAAAACTCTCTCATTCTGAATTTTTTAAATATTGATAATTTTGTATCTCCAGCTGCTACAATCTTCCAAACTAAAATATGAATAAGCTTTCTTTAGCTCATTTTTTTTTTAATGTGGGCCCTAACCCATGACATAAATAGACCGATGAATATCTCTTACTTTCTCTTATGCCTTTCTACCCTATGATCTAGACTTACAAATCGGTTACTTCATCTAACTCTTTTTTATAATACTCCTTTCTCCTGATGTAAAAATTAAACTGAAAATCTCTATGTTCCAAGCTCATAATTTAGACATTCAAATAAGTCTTTCTTTGTCTCTTCTAGATTTAGCTTACATCAAAATCATCCTGAAAGAGCATGTTGGAATCCTTGTGGTAGCGCTCTAGTTCCTTGCTGAAATTTCTGATGTTCAGAGGTCTGATGGATGAAGCAGAACAATGATGAGTATTTGATGCAACACTGAGATAGAGGGGAGGAGTCAGACAGATTATCTACCGAATTAGCCACAAATAAGATATAATTATTTCTTTGTGCAACATAAAACTAATTGGTAATTTGGCTTTAGGTTCCTTAACCTTTTTAAAGTGTGTCAAGGAAAGAAAGCAACCTACCTAACAAGTGCCATTTTGCCTAGTACAATCAAGACCTAACAATTGGCTAACCAGCGCTCTGTCGTGCATGGGAACATCTTAACTGAAAGCACAAACTTACAGGAGTCTTCCTGACCAGCCATAGAGTATAAAAACATTTATAAATCATAAATTCAGATATTACATGCACACATATATTTTGAATTGAACCTGAACAAATGAGATTTGAAACTATACATATATATATATATATATATATACAATTATACATGACCAGCACTGGCGATTTAATAACAAAAAAGCTTACCTTTCTTTGCGGATAAGAGGTTCAGGATGTGCAAGGGCTGATCTGCACAAATCAAGAAAAAAAAAATTACGAAATGAAAAAAGGAAATATTAATATCTAACAATGAAGGTATAAAAAAATGTTTGCCCTCTTTACCTATAGATTGAAAGAGGCAAATTTTAGGTTATCACAACAATGAGCCTGTCAAATACAAACATCAACAGTTTTACAAAGCATGAAATACCTTTGATGAAACACAACAAGGCGTTGCCTGTTACTGATTGATCCGCATTCTCCCAACTCATAAAATAAAAAGTTCTCAGTGAAAAATAATGGACTGTCCAAAAAGGTCATAAAAAGATATTATCCATTAAGGACAATATTGGAAATAATATTATTTATAAACATGAAAAAAAATAGCATTGCTGGAATCTTAGAAGAATCTCCGATTATTAAACAAGAACACATGTCCTCTATAATTTCATTTACACTCCTACGAAATGATACACCAAATATGTCAGTGGATCAGTACTCTGGACAGGCGATAAGGAGGACAACACTTCTAATCTCATTTGGTCACCAGTCTCCGTATAGAATTCTTCAAAGAAACTTAGGAGATGTAAAACTCAATCAACGATTACTATGAACATACTGCTAAACACTGCAGCTCTAAATGCACAATTGAAGATCCAACTTACTCTCGTTTTTTGGCTCTTGGGATTCTTCGTCTTCTCCATAAGAATATCGCTCCGAGAATGACAAGCACAACTATGAGGGCTGCAACAAGTCCCCCTACAATGGCTCCAATAGGCACACCATCGTCACTAGCAGCTACATGTCAAACAGAAATATATGCAACATTACTTGAAGAAAATTTCCCTCAAACGTATTTTGCCTAGGAAAAATAATAAATGAAGAAAAATATTGTAACATTGCATTCTTTACATAAACTGTTACACAAAATTGAAAAATACACACTAAGATCACTTCATATTTTTATAAGACAGCAGTTCATATGCCCCCTCCCCTCTCTCAAATTAATGAAATCATTTGTCAGTTTGAAAGAAGTTAATTTTTCACCTCGCTTTTTATAACCCTAAGCATGGACACATAGGTGTTTTTTCATGTTTTGCCATTAAGAAGGTCCCATCATGTCACTTAAATTCTCACCTTTTGTTACATAGACTGAAGAATAAGTACTGCTGGAACAGCCACTCACTGTGCAAGCAATTACAGTGATTCTGGGGTAAAAAAATACACATGAATAACATTTCACTAGACTTTGCCCCTATATTATACATATCAAGCGTACGCCATTTGAGAGCCAAAAATAAGTTCAAATTGACATTATTGGTTTTGTTTTCTCTATACACTTTATAGAAATAATAAAGGAGGAAATTTGTTTTATTACATTTTTATTGTACAGATTTACTAAGATATACAAAACCAACTTCAAACCTCTTTCCCACAAAAGTAACAAAATGTGACCACTTATTATCGTAGATATGGTCCACAAAATAAATAAATGTACTGAAAACATTGTCACAGTTCAGATAAAATATTGAAGAACAGAAGCTGACAGCTAGAAAGCTCATACAGTGGTCTCCGCCTAAGAAACTGTCCCCAGGTGACAAGAAAAGAAGGTTCTTAGACGGATCGAATTCTTGTGGAAGGAGAAGAAAATGAGCCTGGGGGTCTGCAAACGAGCGATCAGTCCTTAAAGAATAGTTATCTCAAATGAAATTTTACGTTTATATGTTGCCTGAATAATAATTCTACTGACACCGACGCAACCAGTAGGAAAACATACAGAAGCAGAGATCTAACCAGTAGCTTTCTCTCTAGCTGGGCTGCCTGCCAACTGCTTATCAGCGGACCGATGAGGAATTTGGGCAATAAAATTACACAATCACCACCTTCTTACATGCACTGTTTTTAATTCAAATCCTGCCTTCAAGTATATACCATATAAAAGCTACCAACGTTCTCTATAAGAATCAGTTGTTCATTTTATTCTGTGTATACAAAGTCATACACTACAGTACCTAAAACATTACAAATGCTTTGTGCGACATTTGAGCAGTAAAATTTTAAAAATATTCGTTAAAAAAAATTCAAACATTTATTTAATTTCTTTTTATAGATGTGATGTTCAAAAAACATTAGTTAGTATCTGTGTTAATTTCAAGCTGATCCATCTGTAATTTAGAAGCTATGGCCCGTAATTGATGACTATTATGTTTTATCAGTGACTGTGGTAATTTTCTCTGCCTGATAAATCTACACTTAAGAGACATACTTCTAACAGTTCAGTTAACATTAAAAGTCAAAACATCATACTTATGAATACAGGGGATAGACAATAGTCACAAAAAAGGATTTTTCAAGTTACCCCAATTGCCCTATTACTCCCTTGCTAAAATAATGTTTTGGCTTGAAAAGTAATTAAAAAAAAAAAGATATCCGGTTAACTTAAAACTGGTTCTTAGACTTTTGCAAGGCTAAAAGCAGGTTGATAGCTGCATAAATTAAAGAGAAAAAAATATGTTTCAAAGAGGGGGGAGGGTTCGAAGACAGAATGTATTTGTAAGAAGAGAATTCTTAGACAGAGACCACTGTATTGTAAAAAGGAGAGAGAACGGAAGAAGGTTAGTAGGCGTTTCTTTTTCAAACGTCCAAGCAACATAATGTGGCTTTAAAATTCTAGACACCAATGCCTCACTCCACATTAGCTCCATCTGGCAGGGGGCCATTGCAGTGTGTCGCTTGGTTTTCTTGGCATGTTTTTTCATTCCCCACTGTAAATGAATCTGAAAGCAAAGTACAATGACAAATCACTGAACCTCAGTAGACTAAGGATTTAGGCTTCGTCCCCAAGATTCAGTCTTGGCATGCAGCTCTATTCTATAGTCTTTGTAGCTTTTTTATTTACAAAGTTTAAACGGATTTGTTTAACTTTACTCATGTTCTCCATAATTATCATTTCAATATCTATAAGCTATAACAAAGCCGTTCTCAATGTTTCTCTTACTTTCCATAACTTTAAGTTAAAATCATTACTCATTTATTTAACATAGAAACTTAATTAGAAGGGATCTCTGTCTTTCGGTTTATCCACGTAACTGTCTGCCTATGCATGTCTATGCCCCCGCCTATCTGTCTGTGTGTCTATCCACCCATTCACTCGCCTGTCTGTGTGTCTGTCTATCAAAAGTTGCTAACCGCTAAGTGTGGGCTAGTTTGTGTACCAAGAGAGGCATGGCCTAATATATCATAAATCACTCTTGTTGTACAAGCATCTAACCTAAACGAAATCTCTGATGCATCCCCATATTAAATGTGTAAACCTACCTTCTCACATCTGCTCTAGTGCAAAACATACACATGAAATAAAGTTATCAGAATCAAAATGCAGAGATTGCGAATATACCCGTTGAGGACTTTCAAACTTAGATGACTGTCTAAAACCAAAGTCAAACTCCCAGACCTCAGTTTCAATTTGTTAGACTTTCTAACTGTTATAGATTACCTCATTTAGTAACAGTATTGTTAATTTTAAAGCTTATAGCTTCTTGGAAATACTCCACATCAGATTCACTCACTTCCCATTTTTTCATGCCAATCTAAAGGAGTTGCAAGATAAGGGTCTTCAAAATCGTTTGATCTGGACTGTGAATATGTCTTTGCTGTACTTGGTGAGGGAGGTAGAGCTAGGGATAGAAATATTTTGAAAAATGTTACAAAGCTATTGTGTTGGATATTTGATATCCTAAATCAATCAAAGTGATCAAGTACCCACAGAATCAATGGTTAATTACACTAAGACTAAAAAAAAAAGTGCTGTTAGAAAGAGCTGCTTTCTGTACTAAATGGTATTGTGAGTGAAACTTCTGATTGTTCTCTATAAGCTTTCTCTAAATATCATCAAAGTAATAATTAAATAGTGTCACTTTTCTGATTTTCTCATCAAATATTTTTTCCTCAAGTACAAAAAAGACAAGTTCTATCATCTGATGTAGTATAATTTTATAGAGGAAATATCCTACATTTGAAAAAACTCCTGAGGAATCAAAAGTGATTGTGAGAATTTACATAGAACAAGTGAACCATAAAAACAGACTTGAATTGAAAAATTGTGAGGTAAAAGCGAGTAAAGCGTTGGCGGCTTGTAAAACATTTTTTTCATTAAAAATATAACTTGAACAATGATAATTTGATGTTCACTGATATTTGATATATAAATAACTAAAATTTAAAAAAAGCAAAGACAATATAAATATAAAAAGTGAGTGAAAAAATAAATATTTGACATTACATTTAAAAGAGATAAAGTGACAGACATGCAACCATCTATATATATTATATACTAGTTGGGTCTGTGTCAGTATAATGTGATCAACCAATTCCTGGCTATCCCTCTCTGGGATCCGTTGATGTATAACCCAGGAGACTTTAAACTAGGAGAGTTTCCTCCAAACAGATTTTATTACTTTGGGGTAAAAAAAAAACAACATATAGAGCACAGTGGATTCTCAAAGCAGCACTGCAAGGCAAATGTTTTTTCTACAGATCAAATCATCCACTTCAAAAGAAGAAATCTACAAATAAAGGCAGAGTCCTACCGCAAAACATTATCAACCAGCCGATGATCATTACTTTGTCATGGACTGGCTTTATGAGCAGACCAATCACACATGTAATACCTGCACATGGCTTGTTTTCCCGGCTGATACAAACAAGAACGCCTGCAGAGGTGATGTCTCCCTGGCTGTTATCTAGCAAGCAGCTGGAACACAACTTTATTGAGAAAAAATCCTTGGTCAGCTGGGTGTCCTGCGGTCCTTCTATCAATGGAGTCACAGAATTATCCAATTTGGGAACTGTTTGAACAACAAGGTAAGAAAGAAAAGTGGAAGATTTTCTTGATAGTTTCACTTATGTTCAATTGTCATCATGTTTTTTTTTTTCACATTCATCGGTTGATATGTTAAACCTCACAGTGCACAGAGTTTGGAAACGAATGATACAAGTTACAACATAATGTGCAACTGGCATGGTTTTTTAGAGCTGAATACAAATTTTGTCTCAAGAGTGTTACATGTTCATAGAACATGTGCTAGACAACAGGTATGCTTCCTTTAAAACATTTGATTTAACTGTTCATGTAAATTGCCACATACAAGCTTTTTTATCAAGCTTTTTTCTCTCAATTTTATGAATACATTGAAAAAATGTAAAATTCTTGTGAGCTCAGCAAGATAGATGGTTGGTTTATAAATAGAAACAACACTACATCACTTTTTAAGATGAGCAACAATGTGGGCCATTCTCGTAATGCAATAACTTACATGCCTACATCACAACATGCTTCTCCTTGTGATTTAAGGAATGCCTGTGATTATCATCTACCTACAACAGCCAGCTAAGAACCCACTCCCAGTAGAGGCGCACATTGAAGTCATTATCAGAGACAATTAAATACCAAGATACCTGCAGTCCCTTTTTCATGTTAGGTGTGTGTCTTTGGGTTGCAGTTGTTTAATTTTGTATAGTTAGTTATTACTAATTAATGGAAAGACCTAAAATTCCTTACCTTTAGGCTTAATCAAGCGGACAATTCCATGATTGAAGTTGCCTTCGTAGTCGTTGTTGATAACTTTGACCTGTTAACATGGGAAAAAAAATTAAAGCTTAATATTATAAAATGCTTCAAAGGACAGTGTTTCTATCAAAGCTGTACATTTAGAGAAGTTTGTCTTGGTTTTTTTTGACTCACTTAATATTTTAAAAAAAATTAACAAATCAACAAGTTAACCATTATTTTACTTATTTTCAGGCACAACTAAATGCAAAGTATATTTTCACCCTGCTGGTAACATATTAAGCATAGGTAAAATGTTATTTTAACAAAGAGCATTTCATAACTATGGAAGCTGTCAGCCAGTCTCCATAAAATTGGAAATGTTGAAAATGCTCAAAATATAGAAAGTCAATAAATCATATATGATGACGAAAATAAAAAAACGAACAAACACAATTACCCGAAAAGTGTAGTTGTATCCTACTGTGAGCTTAGATTTAAAGTTTCCGACTTTAAATTTGCAAGATTCTGAGTGAAGGACATTCAAGTTTTCAGTATCACCCTAAAAATAAAAAAAATAAAAAAGAAGACAAAAATTAGAAAAATAAGCTTTGCAAATGACAAAAATGGCAGACCTTAAGCCAAAAATGTTACAGGATGAAAGACTACAGCTACTTAATAAGATAAGGTACCAAGATCTAGCCTTAAGACTTATGGTGACAGAGCTTTCAGTGTTGCAGGCCCATGTGTTTGGAATCCTCTACCTTTTTCACTGAGGTCTGCAAGCAATGTTGCAATATTTAAAAAAAACACCTCAAGACATACCAAAAAAATTATCTTGATAAGTAATATCATGTCAAATTTTGCTTTTGGATATCGACTGTCTGTGTGTGCAGTGTGTTTGTATGAGTGTGGGTGTGTCTGATGTACAATAGTATGGACGAATGAAAGAATC
>RQTK01001886.1:5077-28459 GCA_003991915.1 Elysia chlorotica
AGACTCCCCCTCTCTCTCTCTCTCTCTCTCTCTCTCTCTCTCTCTCTCTCTCTCTCTTTAATCCAAATCGTATATTACTACCTAGACTCACCAAATCTCTCTCATTTAAATCGAATATTACTATTTAGACTCTCTCTCTCTCTTTCGCTCTCACTCTCTCTCTATCTCTCTCTCTTTCTCTCTCTTTCATTCAAATCATTTTTTACTATTTAGACTCACTAACTCTCTCTCTCTCTCATTCGAATCGTATAGTACTATATAGACGTCTATCCACCTCTCTCTTATACAAATCGTATAATGCTATCTATACTCAAAACATCTATCTGTCCATCTAAATTGTATAATTTACTATCTAGAACCATTACCTCTCTCTCATCAAATCATATATTGCTTTATAGACTGACTACCCCTCTCACTATCTATCTCTCTCTCTCTCTGTTTCTCTCACTTTCTATCTCTCTCTACAAATCTGTTATTACTATTTAGATTCTCTCTCTCTCTCTTTCTCTCTCTCTCTCTCTATGTCTCTCTCTCTGTCCCTCCCTACTAAATCGTTAAATACTGCGGACTCTTACACTCTGTACAGTTGGTTCCAGAGTAGCCAGCCTCACAGCCAAAGACACAGAGGCCCTCATCGCCACTGCAGGATTGGTCAGTCCCACCACAGGTCTCACTGCAAGCCTTATCGCATTCTTTGCCGTAGGTGCGAGGCTTTTCACAGACTGGTAGGGTAGAAATAAGACAGTAGTTTTACAGACTGTTATTGCAAAAAAAGGTTTTACAGACTGTTAGTACAGAAAGAAGACAGTAGTTTTATCGCATTCTTTGCCGTAGGTGCGAGGCTTTTCACAGACTGGTAGGGTAGAAATAAGACAGTAGTTTTACAGACTTTTATTGCATAAAGAAGAATAAAGTTTTACAGACTGTTAGTACAGAAAGAAGACAGTAGTTTTACAGACTGTTAGTACAGAAAGAAGACAGTAGTTTTACAGACTGTTAGTACAGAAAGAAGACAATAGTTCTAGAGACTGTTTGTATATAAAAAGACAGTAGTTTTACAGACTGTTAGTACAGAAATAATACTAGTTTTACCGACTGTTATTGCAGAAAGAAGACAGTAGTTTACAGACTGTTAGTACAGAAAGAAGACAGTAGTTTTACACACTGGTAGAGCAGACAGAAGACAGTAGTTTTACAGACTGGTAGAGCAGACAGAAGACAGTAGTTTTACACACTGTTAGTACAGAAAGAAGACAGTAGTTTTACAAACTGTTATTGCAGAAAGAAGACAGTAGTTTTAGAGACTGTTGGGACAGAAAGAAGACAGTAGTTTTACAGATTGTTGGGACAGAAAGACGATTGTAGTTTAGAGACTGTTGGTGCAGAAAGTTTGGGACAGAAAGAAGACGTTAGTTTTACAGACTGTTAGTACAGAAAGAAGATAGTAGCTTTAATGGCTGTTTGAACTGAAAGAAGACAGAAGTTTTAATGACTGTTGGGACAGAAAGCACACATTATTTTTAGAGACTGTTGGGACAGAAAAAAGATTGTAGTTTTAGAGACTGTCAGGGCAGTAAAAGACAGTAATTTAATAGACTTATTACAGACTGTTAAAACAGAAAAAGATTGTAGTTTTAATGACTGTTGGGACAGAAATAAGACAGTAGTTTTAATGACTATTCACATAGAAAGAAGACAGTAGTTTTAATGACTGTTGGTGCAGAAAGAAGACAATAGTTTTAGAGACTGTTAGGACAGAAAGAAGACAGTAATTTTAATGACTGTTTGGACAAAAAGAAGACAGAAGTTTTAATGCCTTTTGGGACAGAAAAAAGACGGAAGTTTAATGACTGTTGGGACAGGAAGAAGACAGTAGTTTTAGAGACTGTTGGAACAGTCAAAACACAGTAGTTTTAGGAACTGTTGGTACAGTCAAAACACAGTAGTTTTACAGACTGTTGGTATAGATAGAAGACAGTAGTTTTACAGACTGTTGGTATAGATAGAAGACAGTAGTTTTAATGACTGTTGGTCTAGATAGAAGGCAGTAGTTTTAGAGACTGTTGGTACAGTCAAAACACAGTAGTTTTACTGACTGTTGATATAAATAGAAGACAGTAGTTTTACAGACTGTTGGTATAGATAGAAAACAGTAGTTTTACAGACTGTTGTGACAGAAAGAAGGTTGTTGTTCTCTATGTTCGTTTGGTTATACTTTATTGTTGTACGTTATAATTACCTTCAACATCATGCTCTTCTAACAAAATTGTTTTGAGTGCAAGAATATGTGCGTGCTGTGTTATCACGTGTGTGAGCGATTTGTGAGTTAGTCTTTATTGTTTTTTTTGCTGTTATTTATTTTTATTTTTGTTTTTTTTTTTATTGTTTTTATTGAGTTATTATTTTTTTGCTGTTTTTTTGTATTATTCTCTATTCATGAGTTATTAGTTTTTTATTTTTAGTGGTTGTGTTTTTCATTGCGTCATTTTTATTTTTTGTATTCCTAGTCACTAGTTATTTGTGAAGTAGTTATTGCCTATGAGAGGCGTCTTTATTATCCCTGCTGCATGCAGGATGTTAGAGCATTTTAGGCTGCCCTGCCTCTTTTCTAGCCGGTAAGCTATCTACCTATTGCTATTTTAGTAGAATACGTGTGTTGGGAACTACAACTCCATTCCCATCTCTGTGTGAGCTGTTGCTGCCCGTCATCCCGGTGTTTACAAGTTACTTTCGACCTGCTGCTGCTGAGACGTTGTCCCTTACGTTGTCGTCCATCTGTCTGTCCGTCACCGTCTGTGCTCAGCCTGTGTACGCTGTCATCGCTGGACCATCATTGTTGGAACGTCGTCGTCTGGGACTGTGATCAGCCTGTGTACCCTGTCATCGCTGGACCATCATTGTTGGAACGTCGTCGTCTGGGACTGTGAGTGTGCTCAACCTGTGTACACTGTCATCGCTGGACCATCATTGTTGGAACGTCGTCGTCTGGGACTGTGATCAGCCTGTGTACACTGTCATCGCTGGACCATCATTGTTGGAACGTCGTCCGGGACTGTGATCAGCCTGTGTACCCTGTCATCGCTGGACCATCATTGTTGGAACGTCGTCGTCTGGGACTGTGATCAGCCTGTGTACCCTGTCGTCGCTGGACCCTCATTGTTGGAACGTCGTCATATACGCGTGTTCTAGAACACAAACTGTTTAAATATACAATTTTTCTAGTCGTAGTTATTATTATTTGTTTTTTTAACTAGATTAGTACTGGGTATTTTCGCCACATTTGTTGTATTCTTATACATTTGTTAATTTCATTTAAATTCTAGTTTATATTTGGTTTAATTATATTTTGGAACTGCCAACTCTCATTCAGTCGTTTGCTATTTTCCCCGTGACTTGTAACGTCATAATTTTTTTGTTTTGACAAAATGTTAGCCGTAACAGTGCAGACAAACGGAAATCAGCAAACGGATCAATGAAAATAAAAATGTTTTTACCTGGGCGGATCCCGCAGATGAACAACGCCGTGTGTTCCGAGCAGGGGGCGATAACTAAACTCCCACTTACAGGGCTTATGATCTTCACACAATAAATCTCCAGGGTTGGCCTTTCCGGAAAGTACCTTCGTGTCTCTGCCTGCCAAACAGAAAAAAAAACAAACGAAACAAAACGGTTGCATTAACAGGAGAAATGCGCACAACTTAGCAATGAAAACTAAGTTTGGAATGCTGTTAATCTACAATTAAAACAAGAGCAACAAAAAAAAAACAACTCCACCACCATTTATCGCCCTCATAAGAACCATTAACGCATCCTAGCCAGTTCGAATTTTAAATAATCCTAGTTAACAAATATGTTTTTTTTTTCATGAACATCATCATGATCATCATCATCATCATTATCATCATCATCATCATCATCATCATCATCATCATCATCATCATCATCATCATCATCATCATCATCATCATCATCATCATCATCATCATCATCATCATCATCATCATCATCATGATCATGATCATGATCATGATCATGATCATTATCGTTATCGTTATCGCTATCGTTATCGCTATCGTTATCGCTATCGCTATTGCTATTGCTTTTGCTATTGCTATTGCTATTGCTGATGCTATTGCTATTGCTATTACTATTACTAGTACTAGTATGTATTTTGGGATTTTTATGAGTGACTAGACATAGCATCCAGTGTTCATAGACCTACATGTATTTTGGGATTTTTATGAGTGACTAGACATAGCATCAGTGTTCATAGACCTACATGTATTTTGGGATTTTTATGAGTGACTAGACATAGCATCCAGTGTTTTCTAGACCTACATGTATTTTGGGATTTTTATGAGTGACTAGACATAGCATCCAGTGTTCCTAGTCTAGACCTACATGTATTTTGGGATTTTTATGAGTGACTAGACATAGCATCCAGTGTTCATAGACCTACATGTATTTTGGGATTTTTATGAGTGACTAGACATAGCATCCAGTGTTCATAGACCTACATGTATTTTGGGATTTTTATGAGTGACTAGACATAGCATCCAGTGTTCCTAGTCTAGACCTACATGTATTTTGGGATTTTTATGAGTGACTAGACATAGCATCCAGTGTTCCTAGTCTAGACCTACATGTATTTTGGGATTTTTATGAGTGACTAGACATAGCATCCAGTGTTCCTAGTCTAGACCTACATGTATTTTGGGATTTTTATGCTGTTGTATAGCACTGTTGTATAGCACTGTTGCATAGCAATATTTTATAGCACTGTTGCATAGCAATATTTTATAGCACTGTTGCATAGCAATATTTTATAGCACTGTTGCATAGCAATATTTTATAGCACTGTTGCATAGCAATATTTTATAGCACTGTTGCATAGCAATATTTTATAGCACTGTTTTATAGCACTGTTGTATAGCACTGTTGTATAGCACTGTTGTATAGCACTATTTTATAGCACTGTTGTATAGCACTGTTGTATAGCACTGTTGTATAGCACTGTTTTATAGCACTGTTGTATAGCACTGTTGTATAGCACTGTTGTATAGCCCTATTTTACCCGTTTGGAGTCGCCATTCCATCTGAACTCCTGCTCCTCTGGGTAGTACTTGAGCCCCACCCAGTGCGCTGCTTTATCTACCAGTTGATCTATGAAGGAGTCAAAAATAATAACATTGATAAGATGTTCATTTATTACAAAAAAGGAAAGAAACAGGGAGAAAGAAGAGAGAGAGAGAGAGAGAGAGAGAGAGAGAGAGAGAGAGAGAGAGAGAGAAAGAGTGAGAGATAGGGAGAGAGAGGTAGAGAGAGATATGGTTGTTTTTAGAGAGAAAAAGAGACAGAGAGAGAGAGAAAGAGAAAGAGAGAGAGAGAGAGAGAGAGAGAGAGAAAGAGAGAGAGAGGGTACCGATTGATTGATTGATTGCTGTTTATTGGTTCGTTGGGTTTCTTACCCTAAACAAACATTACAAAAAACACAATAAATTTAGAATGTCCAAGATAAAGATAACAAAATGGTAATATCAATTTAGATTAGCTCTCTCAGTCCTTTCACCCAATGTATGAAGCTTTTAGTAAATATTAGTTATAAACGAGATTTCAGTTTGATAATTTGTGCTGATATGTTATGAAGATAGGTAATTTAGTCTAAATTTTACCATATAAACAGATCAGGTAGAATATAATTTATCAAAACAAAAACAGTTCATATTGTCAAGATAACAATGAAACAGAACGTACAAAGTTTTATTTTATACAAAACTAATATACACAATCTGATAAGGTCACCTGCTACATTATGCCATATAGGCTGAGAATTTCACTTATATCAGAGATTTTCTTAGTTTCAAGACATACTGTAAATATATGGCAACATTGGAATAAAGATTACTATTTGACATTAGTACACTTAATCTACTTCTATTTCGAATGGTAAAGTAATTGGGAGGGATGTAGGCCTACGTGGTTCGAAGCTCCTCGTATGATTTACAAATCATTGATACGTAGTATTCATCTTGTTTATCTGTGTAACATACTGGACACATTACAATTTTGCAGTGTGATATATTTTCAATATCTGAATTTATGACAACTTTTCTCTGAAACACAAAGTCGAATCTTACTAAAGCATATTTTAAGTTTGATGGTAACCAATTATTCAACAAGTATGTTTCAATACATATCCAGGATTTTAAATGAAGAATAGAATATCGCACTTTCATTCTCTGATAATTTGGCAGACCAATTTTGTCTAAACACGTCGCACAGTCTTCTTTTAAAACATTGTAGAAGGAAGTTTAGTTGCCAAAACATTCAAACATTCAGGCTCTACCAAATCTATCTGAACATAGCATTTTTTCATATCAGTTACCCACCATTTTACTTTCTTTTCCTTGAAATTTTAAAGTACTGGTAGGCTAGTTTTGGTATCCTAAAATTTGACATTTTTACAAGACTAAACCAATATTTCAAGCATCGAAATTTAGTATTAGTTTGCAGTGGAAACCTGGCTGTCTTTCCATAAAGAGCAGTATTAGAGCAATGAATCGATACATTTAAAAAGTGTTTTATTGTGGTAGTGTGAACTTGTTCTGTTTCTGTGTATTCACGATTACCGCATAGCTCACTGGCATAGGGGAGAATAGGCAGTACTTTAGAATCAAAGAGTTTAAAAATATTTTTAGACACTGGCATGTTAAAGCACCCAAGCATTTTGTTAATTTATAACTTACTAGCATTGAAGTTAAGCTTGTGGAGCTTAAACCAGAAGTAAATTCTACTCCCAGATATGTGCATGAGATAACGATTTAAGTGGTGAATTTCCATAAACCCAGTGTTCACGTTTACTTAAGAACCCTCATTTTCTGAAAACTACTATTATGGTATTATCGATATTAACAGACAGTCCTAATCTTGAAGTTTGATTGCATAGTATATCAAGCTTTCGCTGGAGTCTAATTACAGTGTCAGAAACAAGCAATGCGTGATAGGCAAATAATAGATGCGGAATAACCTAACTATCAGATAGAAACTGGATACCATGCTTGACTTTTCTGTTAATATTGTATGGCAATTCTGTGATAAATATACAGAACAGTAGTGGACTGAGAAGACATCCTTGTCTAACACTATCAGGGCAGTCAAAATAATCTGATAATTTACAGTTATTTCTTACTGCTGATGAAACTTGATGGTGCGTTCCTTTAATAGCATTCAATAGTTTTCCCGTGACAACGTTTCGGTTCAAAATGTTTAAAAGTGCTTTTCTATTGACAGAGTCGAAACATTTGCTGTAATCAACAAATGCGACATATAGGTTTCTGTCTTTCACAAACTGTTTCATTATCATGACATAGAGGGTAATAATGTGGTCAATGATTGAGTAGCCTTTTCTAAAAGCTGATTGTTCTTCTGTAATAATATTTAACGCTGTGGCAAAAGATGTAAGTCGTTTATTAATGATACAAGTGTATACTTTAGATGCTAAAGAAATCAAAGATATAGGTCTATAATTATTGCATGTGTTTATATCATCTTTCTTGTGTATAGGAACAATGATAGTTTTAGTCCAATTTGTGGGGAAATGACTCGTGTCAAAGATTTTTTGGAAAGCTACCCTTAGGAACGATGCAATGTGGTCTATACCATATTTTAACATTTCATTGAGAATTTGGTCGCCCCCCCCCCCCCCTCCCGGAGATTTGCCAGCGTTAACCCATTTTATTGCGGCCTGTACTGGTAATTCGTCTATGTCTTTGTTAAGGTCTTCAATATGCGTCGCTGCATCTAAGTATAGAGGGGTTGGGGCCTCCAAGCAGATCAGTGGCTCTGTAGTATTTGATTAAAGAATGTATACCACTGATCCGTTTTTATGTTATTTTGGGTATCTTTTCTAGGCATCATTGATTTGATCTCCTTCCAGAATTAGATGACTTGAGCTAATTATCCTCAACGGGCTGCTCGCCGGAAACGCACATATCCACAAGACTTTTCCCAAAAGCATTTGTTGTATTGTCCTATAGTTTTCTTCTAATCTTGTCCTCGATTTGTAGCGTGGAAATAATATTTCCGCCAAAGTTTGTCCATTTCACCGTATTCTAGCAAGGGCTGTACACTTGAAGTGCGGGCATTTAGATCACCACTTATTATTAACCTAACTTTCAATGTATCTACATTGTACCTACATTGACCAGATCGTTTTTAATCCTTGACACGTAATCGGCTAAAGTTTTTTTTCGCACTCACAATAACTCCTCCTGAGCAGCGCCCGCGTTTAGATAGCTTTTTGGCAGGGCAGAAATATTGTTGGTAGTTTTAGAAGAAAGAAAAATAGAGCGAGTCCTCTGACATGAATGTTTATAGTAGACAAACTATATCAAATTCATAAAGGGGTGCAAGTAAGGAGTTGTCGTCAATTTTGTTTAGCAGTCGATCTATGTCATATGACACAATCTTGATATAAGGTAAAAGCCCGCGCGGTGCTATGCGGTTACTGTGTGGTGCCGCGTGGTGCCATGCGATTGCTGTGTGGTGCCGCGTGGTGCTATGCGGTTACTGTGTGGTGCCGCGTGGTGCTATGCGGTTACTGTGTGGTGCCGCGTGGTGCTATGCGGTTACTGTGTGGTGCCGCGTGGTGCTATGCGGTTACTGTTGGTGCCGCGTGGTGCTATGCGGTTACTGTGTGGTGCCGCGTGGTGCAATGCGGTTACTGTTTGGTGCTGCGTGGTGCAATGCGGTTACTGTGTGGACTGTGGACTGTGTGTTTCACTCGGCGGTTGACCTTCATTTTTATGTCGCCGTACCACTTCCTGCTGGGTCGGCTTTTCCCTCTTTTTTTTTCTTCTATTCTGCCTGTTAGGATTGCTTGAGCGAGGCTGTCATGATTAGCAATGTGGCCAAAATAAGGCAGTGTGTGATGTCGTATGCTTCCTATTAACGTTCTAAATGCCCTTAATGCTCACCAAGTTTTCTCAAGACTTGTTTGCTTGGTATTATGCTTCTATAACTTATTTTTGTCAGTCGTCGAAATTCTCACGTCACGAAAGCTTGCCGTTTTTTTTAAAACCAATTCTTTCTAGAGGGTCCATGATATGCCGTATAGTAATAAGAAAAAGGCATATATATATATATATATATATATATATTAGTAGGAGTTTTTCTCAAAAGGCTCGAAGACGGCTCAACCATTTATTACGGAATTTTCATAGAAGCTACATCTAACTAAATACTATGTTTAGCTGGTATTTTTTTATTATTAATTTTTTCCATAAATTTATTATAATTACAAATAAAAATGTTCACTATCGGATTTCCGGCTTGTCTTTTATAATAGCCAGATCTAGGCTTGGTTAAACCTATTCGTTGTCCATCGCCAAGTAACAAGTTTTTAAGACTTAAAAGCGTCATAGACTACCGAATGTTTTAATGTTTGTCAGTTCCACGCAATGCCTCTACCGTTGGACTTCAGTAATCTATCTAGATCTAGAATCTAGGCTTATTTAAGCAATCTATCTAGATCTAAAATCTAGGCTTAAATAATGAAAAGAGTTTTATAGATCTAGATTCTAGATCCTATCTTACGAGGTGGCGAACTTGCTAATGTGGTAGAGTGTTGGTCTTCAGATCAGGACGTTCGAGGCTCAAATCCCACGATCGGCAGATTTTTTTTTCCGTCTGATATTTGTCCCCTGTAAGTGTAACTGGTTGGGTCAGTGTTAGTATAATATGACCGACAGAGACAGGAGTCAAGGTAGAAAAAACTTTTAGTTGAATAGCAACTATTGGGATTATTCTGATATTTCAAGTTCTTAGCTTATTTTTTAAATGTGAGTAGCAACAGACTTACTTTAAACAGAGCAGTTTTACAGCGTACATTTGGCATTTAATAAAAAAAATGTATTAACTTATGCAAAGATAAGATAATTTAACCCTTTTACCGAACACACATTTGGATGTTATAAGGTTTCATACTTTTCAAAATTATTTGATTCAAGTGGTGAAATCTGTCTATCACTAGCAGCAGTAGTACTAGCATGACTTTCTAGATCGAATTATTGACGTATTAAAAGGAGGAAGCAAGAGTGTTTTAACTGATGGCAATGTGAAACCGTCCATAGACGTTGCAATAATTGCTGTAAATTATCGCTCTGTGATCATTTTAGCAATATCTTGCGTGGTGTATGGCGATATTGCAGAAATTTATCGGCACCAAAAGCTGATTGCTCATCGACTGGTACTACCTGAAAATAAATTGCCCGCGCCGCGCGACCTTGTCGATCTGCGGCAGGCCCTTTGTTTTTTTAAGACCAGACAAGCCGGCGCCGGTGCAGTAGGCTATTTTTGCTGGTCAAATGTTCATTTATGAGCCATCGGATTTGGAATCTGACAACAGATTCGGTTTTCTCGACCCAAAATTAACAAAGTCTACGCGTAGGGATGCTTTTTAGAACACGTTTTAAAGAATTAAATTTTATTTCGTTACTTGCCTCTATAAACTATAAACTTAATATTCTTGTCTACCCACTCCCGCCCAGGTTTTTTTTTGCTGTCTATATATTATAGTATCTATCAGTATAATTATATGATATAGCTTCATATCATTTCACAAATCGCGTTACCTAGATTTGCTAATTATTTAAAAATCCAAACACAATTTTATTTGAACTGAATGAGAGACAACTAACAAACTAACTTTTACTCATTGATGTTATTGAAATTCTGTTTCTTTCTTTTTCTCCTGTTGATTTTGCTTTTGCAGCCCGTCTTGGAATAAGCCGATGTAATTTTGCGCGAGTCAAAAGTGCCTTGGACGACAACCACGCACGTATTAAAACATCAGAGGAGACAATTCTACTAGACTTTCTGGCGCCTAGTAGCCTTGTGATCGTATTTGCCTCTCGCCGACTGTCTAGAGCTGCGTTTGTACTATGATATAACCAAGATATAAACTGTAGCCCTTTTATTGTAAACTGACAATCCTGAGTTGTGGGGGCATTACTTTTGTACACGTTGAAACGAAACAATTCTTTCTTTTTCATAATCGAAGACAACCATGGCATCTTGAAACCAAGTTTTTCTCTTGGAGTTTATTAAAATATACACAGAAGAGGAGTGTTTATGGAAAGTTAAATCAGATAGTTATCATGACAAACAAAAACGTGAAATGTCTTATCAGAGGTTACTGTCAAAGGTGAGAAAGCAAAACCATGATGCTCAAAAAGATGTCATTATAACAAAAATTTAAGAATCTGCGCACTGTATTTCATAAAGAGAACAAACAAGTTAATGATTCCCTGAGCTCAGGTGCTGGGTTTGATAATCTTAATAATTATAGCCGCAGAGAGCGCCGTTACTGCTGCTGCTTGATGCTCCATTTAACACAATTGCACAAGTGCAGTTTGTGGATCGAATGATTTTGTCGACGCGTGTGTGGGCAGATGGAAGACAATTATTGCTTGGGATATTGTTAGCAATAATGCCAGTCAATTGATGGCAGCAATTTATCGACACGTCTATGGCCGGCTTAAAAGTTCCCCTATAAAAGATCGGGTTATATACAATTCCACTGTAATCAACCTGTTCGTGTGAACGGCGAACCCAGCTTGTATAATTATAAAACAAACAAGCATGACAGTCCAGGTGAGTACTAACATTACCCTGGACTTGAGCGAAATCATCCGAGTCGGCCAGATTGACGAGGTCCCCCCCTGGATACTTCTGGCACTCGGCCTGCGATGAGGACCAGTCTAGCTCGGTGCTGAACATCTGGAAGCACGACTTGCCAGAGCGACTCAGTTGGAACCCGGAAGGACATCCACGAGTGGCTTTCAGTGCACACGTTAGGGAAAGTTGAGATGGAAAAGGGGGATAGTTCATTAACTAGATTGAGAAAGGGGGATGACTCCATTTCTAGATTTTGAAGAATAATGATTCAAATACTGGACAAAGAGTTGGGGTGATTCAAATTTTAGATGGGGAAGGGAGATTATTAGACTATAATTGACATAGAAAGGAAAAAAGGGGGTGGGGGTGATTTAACTGTTAAATGGAGAAAAGGGGTTATTCAATTTTAGATGTGGATGGGAGTGATGCGAATAAAGCACAGAAAATGAGGATGATCTAACATGCAAAGAGAAGATGTTGAATTGTTAAATGGAAAGGGGGATTATTCAATGTTAAGATGGAGAAAGTGATTGTTGTTATTGTTATTGGATGCAAAAAAAGGGGTGGGGGGGGGCATCCGATTATTTAATGGAGAAAGAGGGTGGATCAAAAGACTCTTTGATGGAAGAAAGGTTGTTTTTTGTGGGGGGGGGGGATAAAAAAATTATTTAACTGGCCCGATAGATTGGACAGGAATAATGCCCTTTTTAACGATTGAGGGTCATCATTTAGAGCATTTATTTTCCGAAGCAGGGCAGTTGGTTTCCTGTCACCTAAACCGTTGAGGTTCAGCAATTCGTTGTCCCGCTGGGCCTGCGATTTGCCAAAAGCTTTAAGTAGGGCTCTTTTGAGAACACTGTATTTGTTTGCATCTGGAGGATTAACCAAGACGTCTTGTACCTCCTCAGCCGTCTTTACATCTAACGCACTGACAACGTAGTCATATTTTGTTTGGTCCGTTGATATATTTTTGGTACCGAACTGCGCCTCGACTCGTGCAAACCAAACTTCAGGCGATGTGTTCCAGAATTCTGGTAGCTTAAGAGAAACTGCGCTGATGTTGGGCTGTACCGCCATTGACTAAAGTTGACTTGTTAAGGCAGCAAGTAGTGCCTGTGTAGACTCACCTTGTGGCTGAGACATAATTTCTGTGAAATCTAGGCTAGATCTAGGGGAGCGAAAAGAATTGGCAACAGTGTGCGAATGTCTAGATCTAGATCGAAGACGTGCGTATTCAGCGTCGGGGTCACCAGTTTTAGGATGCAATAAAGCAACGTCGATATATTTTGATAACTTTAATGATCCAAAATACAACAATCAGACAGACGAACAAGAGATACAGTTTCTGAGTTCACACGCGAAGCAAGCTGGTCTTTAGTACTCTAAGGCAGCTGTGTAGTGTGTAGTTTTTATCCGTGCACAGTAGGAAGTGTGTAACAGTCCTAGGTCTACACATTATGAACAATGTGTACTGGTCCCTACAATGTCAAACACTTGTCGCTGAAAACTATGTGGAACCAATGATCGGGGGTGGCCAGTCGAAATGTCACAAAGTAATTTGTAACTGGAGCCTTGAATAGGAAAAGGTACAATTTTGAGACCAGTAATAGCAGTTTGTGATGCACGACAATCAGCATCCTGTGTCTGGGCGTTCGCCATTGCAGCATAATCTATCCCAAGTACATGTACAACGTTGTTGAGGTCACCATCCGTGGTGGTACGGGAAAGGCAATATGCAACGGCGTTAGTTTTTTCTGCAATGTGTCTGATGTCTGTGGAAAACTCAAAGATGTAGGATAGTTGGCGTTGTTGTCGTGCGGACCATGGGTCTGACAATTTGGACATTGCGCCTACCAATGGCTTGTGGTCTGTGTAGGAGGCGAAATGTCTCCCTTCCAGATAGAACCTGAAATGCTCGATTGCCAAATAAAGTCCTAACAGTTCACGGTCAAAGGTATTGTATTTTGTTTCAGAGTGTCTAAGCTGTTTGCTGAAAAAGTCAAGTGGTTGCCATGATCCGTTGACATATTATTGCTCAAGAACCGCGCCAACTGCTTTGTCGAAAGCATCTGAACTGATAGAGATCTCTGCTTTAGTCATGGGGTGACTCAGCATTGTAGCACTAGCAAGGGCGGTTTTGCTTGACTGGAAAGCTCTATTCATTACCTCTGTCCATTGAATCTGCTTGGGTTTGGCTTTCTTCAGCGCATTGTGAAGAGGGTGGAGAAGGGTAGCAGCGTGAGGAATAAACCGATGGTAGAGATTCAACATGCCGAGGTATTCTTGTAATCCTTTGACTGTGGAAGGTTTTGGGAAATCCTCGATAGCATTCACTTTTGGTGGAGAAACAGAGACAGAGATAGGGAGATTAACAGAGAGAGAGTGAGAAAAAAAAATCACCTGGAACAGTCAGTGGTTCCCCATAGACGAGTTCGGCAGAAGAGGTTTCAAGATCTTCTTTGGGTACAATTCTGAGGCCCAGGAGAACCCAAGGAAGCTCGTCCACCCAGTTGGCGCCTTGAAGGCGGGCTTTGAGTGCTGCCTTAAGTGATCTGTGAAATCTCTCCACAAGTCCATTTGATTGAGGGTGGTAAGCACATGTGTGGTGGATGTTGGTGCCTAGTTTCTCAGCTATAGGATGGGTGCCGAGTAGAAGGTGCGGGTTCGATCCCCGTCCGTGTCATTTTGTCTAAAAATGTGTCTTTGTCTACTTGTCTTATCTGTTGGTCTAAGCTAGACCTAGGTTTGTGCCTGTCCCTTTCTAACCTATTTTCACCTTATTCCCTCAGTCGCTCGCATCATTATTTGGTCCCTAGGTCTAGCTCCGTCTGTTAAAGCCTCTATAGTTGTTGGCCTGCTTCTCTGTATCATAATTCTATTATTTATTCTGGCTAACATGAATACTTCGGGATCCTATAGAGAAACTAGTTTGTTCACGTTCTGTAATAAAAACGGACAGGTCTAACTCAGCAAAGTACGATTTCTCAGTCAAGGCAAGCCGTGTGTAAAGCCCTCTGACAGGAGCTTTCATTTTTGTGAAAGCCGATGGCAGAGTGGTTAAGCACACTGGTCTTCGCCTTGGCAAGGCGATGGGTGCCGAGTAGAAGGTGCGGGTTCGATCCCCGTCCATGTCATTTGTCTAAAAATGTGTCTTTGTCTACTTGTCTTATCTCTTGGTCTAAGCTAGACCTAGGTTTGTGGCTGTCCCTTTCTAACCTTTTTTCACCTTATTCCCTCAGTCGCTCGCATCATTATTTGGTCCCTAGGTCTAGCTCCGTCTGTTCAAGCCTCTATAGTTGTTGGCCTGCTTCTCTGTATCATAATAATATACATTTATTGGTATTTATGGTGATCTTAAGATCACGGGGGCGTGTAGTGAGTGGATTCGAATTGAGCCATGTACAGGATTGACTATTGGTAGGATCGATTACGCCCCCTCGACAGGAAGTAACGTCTAGGAGGGCGGTATTTCAGGAGCGACTGAGCATGAAGTAAACAAGCTCAGACAGTGTAAAACGGTCGGTCGAGAGGGTCTCAGTGAGAGACAGTGAGAGTTAGAGAGATACCCAGAGTTAGAGCAGAGAAATGAACAGTGGAATCAGGCCTACGCTTAGATAAGGAGGCATTTCATTCAAGGAAGAATCTTCAAGATCTGGACAACACACAGCAGGTACTGTAACAATATAAAAGTAGTAGTAGTAGTAGTAGTAGTAGTAGTAGTAGTAGTAGTAGTAGTAGTAGTAGTAGTAGTAGTAGTAGTAGTAGTAGTAGTAGTAGTAGTAGTAGTAGTAGTAGTAGTAGTAGTAGTAGTAGTAGTAGTAGTACTGGATACTCCATTATTTCAATAGCTTTTAACCATTTCCCTCTATAAAACGATCGATTTTTACAAAAATATTGTTTATATCTTGTATTAAAATTTTGAATTATATATTTTCTTTATGTTTTATTACAAATGTGATTCTTTAACCATGAATTAGGAAGCGCGTCCTGTTGTATTCATTATGTAATATTTTCGAATATCGATTTAAAGCAGTCAGGGTTTGGCCATAATTACACATAGAGGTAGAACAATGGTGATTGACTTTTTGTAATCTTTGTTTTTCTTTAAAAAGGAAGCTTTGGGTGTTGATACATGTGTGTGTAACTGTAAAAAGTGAGCGCGTACTGTAGGGGAAAAAATGGACGAATGGCACAAACCACCACACTTCAAAGTCTAGGGCGAACAAGAAGGAGAGGAAAAAAAGTTTTAGAACTTTCATTGGTATAAATTACTTCGAAAATCATTATTTCTAACCCTTGACTGAGGCATGTTGATGAGATAAGAGAGAGTAGACGTCATACATCCTGATTGACACATGTTGTTGAGAAAAAAGAGACGCACATTAAACCCGAAATATCAAACTTAGCTACGCAGACGACTGGATTCTAACACACAAATATAAAGCTGGAGCGACATTGAAAACGTACTTACACAAGATATCACGGTCTGGAAAAAGCAACAAAATCAGTGTTTACGGTGTTGCAGTTCAGGGGCGATCAGGTAACCAAGATTCTCAAATTTCGCGTCAGGAAAGAATTGCTCTCAACAGATTAAAATCGTAAATACTTGAGGGTCAGACTTGGCAGACAGCTTACCTGCCGCACGCACCCAAAGGGCGGAGCAAATAATTCCGTAAAAGAACTTGCCTCTTTGAAAGCAGAGAGGAACATCTTGGAGCACTATAACAGTCCTGAGACTTTCTATTCCAGGTCTATGCTACAGCATCGCTGAGTACTCTGCACCAGCATGGACTCTAAGCCCACACACCTCAAACGTCTTGACACAAAAGTGGGAGAATAAACGAGGACCATAACAGGATCTTTGAAGTCCAGCCCTTTTCAAGCTTCCAATCATTAGCTCAACACCGCCACCCCTTCACAGCAGAAAAGAAGCCAATCAGAAAATGTTTAAAAAATGAATGACATGGCAGATGACATCCCCCTCAAACAAATCACTGACAAAGCCCTAAAATTTAGACGTCCTTTCTACAACTTAACAGTTGGGTAATGCAACATGGCAACAACATGGGGAGAAGAATGGGCAAATAATAGACCCACAAGGGGAAAACCTAATAAAAGATAAATCAAAACATAATCCAGGTTTTGAAAGCAGAAAAATCAAAATACTGGGTAGGACCAAAAACACTGCTAATCAGACACGGACGAGCACAATCTAGTTTGCATACATAGCAGCTCAGGGAATCACCCTTGTGTGCTCAACAATGTTAGAACTGGTCTATGATAGGATGGACATGGCACTGTTAGAACTGGTCTATGATAGGATGGACATGGCACTGTTAGAACTGGTCTATGATAGGATGGACATGGCACTGTTAGAACTGGTCTATGATAGGATGGACATGGCACTGTTAGAACTGGTCTATGATAGGGTGGACATGTGGAGCCATACGTTACTACTCCTCAAAATGGTTCTCATTTGATCTAAGCCACACACGATAATGTGATAATAAGTGCCCGCTATATGCAAGTTACACACGAATGCGTCAAATATGGTCTTGTTTCAAACTTATAGTGGAAAATATGTCTGTTGCAATGTTCGTTTAAGGAAGGTTTTATCGCTTTACACATTTTAAACACATATTGTTTATTGTTTTTTTTATATGAAACTTGCCAAGGTTTGAAAGATTTATGTGAACATTTTTAGGTGGTAGATTTAGATTTACCTAGATTTACGTAGTGATTTTGCTTTAACAGTGAAAGCTAACCATCTTTTATAGAAGTCCAACTAAAATGCGATAATACATGCCTATGATAATTTGGATCTAGTACCGGTATAATTAATTATAACAACTAAAATGCGATAATACATGCCTATGATAATTTGGATCTAGTACCGGTATAATTAATTATAAAATACGAAAAAGAAAACTTGAAGGTCTACAATAATGTCAAATTGCTCTTAACAAACTACGAAAACATTTTTTATCATACCTGTTTGACGGTTAGGCCTATTTTTAGATCTAGATCTAGTTCCTGGAACAAGCAAAACAATAAACCCACAGATAAGATAGTGAGTCATGACTTGTATGTATCTTTTTGACTCTTCAACTTTGATATTATAATCTAATTATTTTACTTTTTAGCGCACGTTATTCGCCGCAAAGTCTAGACCTAGACCGAAATAAAATAACAAACAAGGAAAGGAAAATGTCTAGGATGTCGGTGTGGAGAAGTTAACTTCTAAATAAACTTTTGGTGTTTTTCTTCCATTTAGGGATTCTCCAAAAAAGCTAAAGTGTTTATAATAAAATATTAAAAAACGAACCATTAATTGTGTGGTTTTTGTCTCTAAAGGAACATTTCAACATGGTTCTTCAGATCGAGCTGTCGAGCGCATTCCGACCAAACTTTAGATTATAAAATTTTGATTTTGTTGTCATTAGTATGCTTGTGAAACATAGTTCTTAAACACACACATAGAGCGAGCGAGCGAGCGAGAGAGAGAGAGAGAGAGAGAGAGAGAGAGAGAGAGAGAGAGAGAGAGAGAGAGAGAGAGAGAGAGAGAGAGAGAGAGAGAGAGAGAGAGAGAGAGAGAGAGAGAGAGAGAGAGAGAGAGAGAGAGAGAGAGAGAGAGAGAGAGAGAAAGAAAGAAAGAAAGAGAGAGGTAATAAGAAATTGGGGGGAGACAAAAGACATGGACCAAGGCAGAGAGATACAGAGAGACAGAGAGAGACAGGGAGAGTCGATGACAAAGACAGAGAGAGACAGAGATAGAGAGACAGGGAGAGTCGGTGACAAAGTCAGAGAGAGACAGAGAGAGAAAGGGAAGGGGAGAAACAGAAACAGAGATAGATATAGGGAGATTAACAGAGAGAGAGAGAGAGAGAGAGAGAGAGAGAGAAGAGAGAGAGAGAGATGGAGAGAGAGCAAGAGGGAGGGAGAGAAAAGAGAGAGATGGAAAGGGAGACAGAGTCAGAAAGCAGAAAAATATAGAGAAGGAGATGAGAGAGAGAGAGAGAGAGAGAGAGAGAGAGAGAGAGAAGGAGATAGAGAATTGAGACAGACGGACGGATCACCAGCATCATCGGGGTTCCTTCTCCTTTCGGAGGTTGAATGCCACAGATCTTCATCTTTCGCGATCTCTTGCGATTTCACAGCATTGGTTGGTTTTCATTCCAGTTGTTTCCTCAATGTTTTCTATCCAACTCTTTCTTCTTCTTCCTCGTCCTCGTTTTCCTTCTGTTTTCCCACCAGGATCTTTCTTTGAATTGTGTCATGCCTTCTCACGTGTCCATAGTATATCAGTTTCCGTTTTTGTATGGTTTTGACAGTTTTTATTTGAATAAGACCTAGTTGTTTCAGAACTTCGCTATTTGTCTTTTTGTCTTTCCATGATGTCCTTGTTATTCTACTGTACACCCACATTTCCACTAGACGTTTCTGTAGGACCGGTGTGAGTGTCCATGTTTCACAGTCATGCATACAACAGTACTGACCAGACGAAGCATTTCGTGAGACTGATTGTGAGTGAGAGCTTTTGGTTGCTAAGAAGTTTATTCAATTTTGCATATGTAGACGGACAGATAGACAGGAAGAAAACCAGAAAGAGAGAGAGACAGGGGGAGAGAGAGAGAGAGAGAGAGAGAGAGAGAGAGAGATAGAGAGGGAGACAGAGTCATAGATCTAAAAAATGGAGAGAGAGAGTGAATTTGTGATGTGTGTGTGTGAAAGAGATGGAGAGAGAGAGAGAGGGAAGAGAGAAAGACGGATGAAGAAACAGGGAGAAAAACAGACAGACAGATAGTGAATGAGAGATGGGGAGGCAAAGAAGGAAAGAGACAGAGGTAAAAAGAAAGAAAGAGAGAGAGAAAAAGAAAGAAAGTGAGAAAAAGAAAGACAGAGATAGAGACTGACTAACATAATAAGTTTAATATTGTAAAAACAGGGAAAAAATATTGTTCAACTTTAAAAGTCCACATGGAGTTCAACAACCTTTCTTGGAATGTACTAGTTTTTTCAGCCAAAAGAAAAAAACAACGACATTCAATAAAGTGCTCAACTATGGGAGCTTTATATATTATTGTTTTGCCCTACCTTCATATACCTCAGACGCCCGAAGAGAGTGGTTGACAAAACCGATCGAAACACATGTGTCGCAATAAATGGCCGTAATATCAAGGTAGGACAAAACAATAATATGTATATATTAATTCAACACTTTATTAATTTCTTATGATACTAAAATGTGCTGGGAAAGAAACAAAAGTTATGGGCTCTACGCATCTTTTTTGTTTGGTAACATTTAATTGATACTATTGATAACAAAATTCAACATTACAACACCTTTTAGGCAAAAATAAAGTAAAAAACAACAACTATAATTATAGTTTTAATTGGAATAGTTTTAATGTGCCCAAAACATTATTCATGTAAAAAATGAAACGATGTGTTGTATTTTCAAAATTTAAAAATCAGAAGAAATACAAAACCAGCCATCAACTGCAGTTAATTTTTAACCAACACTTATTTTATTATCATTACTACTGAAACTAAGTAACAGTTTGCATTTTGAATTTCGATGTACTATACAAAAAATAAAAAGTACACCGTAGTAGCGCATGCACAGTTTCTGTTGAATGTTTTTAATCTAATGAATCAAGTAGAGCTACTGCCCTCATCTAATCTTCTTAAACTCCCCCACCCCCTTTTAATCTCAAGAAATCCCATGTACACAACAAGTAATGCATACTATTTTCCTTTCTATATCATGCTCTCAAAGAAGTCAGACCGTTACTTCCACAACCAGTAACTGAATCCGAAAAAAACTCTTCCCAATGAAATAGCATATGCAGATGATGTGGACTTCGTAGCACGAGAGAGAATAGACGTAGCACAGATACAGAGGGTTCTAAAAAGATACAACCTTGAAGTTAATGTCGATAAAACAGAATATACAATACTGGACAGAAATGAAAAAGCCTTTTAAGCAGAGCATATTAATATTTAGTTATGAACAATGGAAACGAAAAGTCTTAAAAAGAAGTCAGTAGAACTTCTGGCTCACTACTGGTAGTCCATGACTCGATTCTCATCCGATGCATACATTTCAGTTTAGGATTATCGTGAACTCTAAGGGACACACAATCATTAGTAAATTACTTCTAGTCAGAGGCATCAAACATTCTAATATTTCCAGTTCATCTTACTGTCATGGTTCAGGAAATATCGTATGTAATAAATAGAATCAAGATCATCTAGAATCTAGATCTATTCATTGTGTCTAAACAATAGGTCTAGAACTCAGCGCAGAGTCTAGACTTTATTGTATGCATGTGCTCCCACAGTAAAAACATTTTTTTCTAGGACAGTGCCTGTATATGTTACAACCAGTCATATAATCCTGTAGAGTTAAAGGAAAATGAACTAAATTATAGAGAAAGAGACGTTGAGGTTTAGTAAACAATGCCTTTTCCCATCTCATTTTACGTAGTCACTTTCAAAATATCAAATCAACAGGGCGAATTTGCTTTCAATTTCCTTTTATATTAGATAAGATAAATATATCGTTAAAATGTGCATCGTCATGTGATAGGAAATAAACCAGGATTTATCGATTTTTAAGATGCAAAATCGAATCGAAACTAAATTGCATCATATTTTACTATGCAAATTTGAGAAAAAAAAACTAAAGTGCATCGTATAATTATTACGATACGAATTGACTACCTGAAAAAAGACGTTCTGTTTGCCGGAAAACATACATGGAAACTATGAACGCAGGGTGCATTCCCCGTACGTCTAAACTGTAAATGCAACGTTTTAAATTTAGCATACCTCCTAATTACAATGTTACATTGCCACTTCCAATGTGCTTCAAGTCACGTCAGAAAGATATTGGTATAGCAGTAAGTGCCTAATGTTCCACCAAACTCCAGTTGTGGCCAGTGCAAACTTAGCTTTTAACATACTTGAAACTTTTTCTATCACCCCGCCCACAGTCATGTAAACAGTTGCCCGGATAGACACGCTCTTGTGCTAGCACCTTTTTGTATTGATCTGCACACTTTCCGTTTTTTTAAATAATATCAATACTTCTACCGTTTCAAATTTTAAAAAATTCACCAAATTCCTGGCGCACATAACGAATAGGCCTAAAATCATACGATGTGAAAAGGTTATGATAAGAAAAAAAAATTTAAATCGCAACCTACAAATTCAACGCATGGATATGCCTACTATATTTTGTAACACGATCGGTAAATTTATCATCATTTTCTTGGATAAACAAGGATATGAAGATACCATAGCCAAGAAAAAGCAATTTTCCTTTCTGGTAACCACACAGATTTCACAAAGATTCTGTAAGGGTTCGGAAATAAAATTCGAAAATGCAAACAAGGGTACAGAGAAAAGTTAGAGAACCATTTTGGACATAACGACAGTAAATTAACTTGCGATTGCGTAAATGAAATGGCAGGATTTGGTAACAGGAAATAAAAATAGTTATCTATTGATGAAGATGTGAACGATTATGCAAACAGTTAAATGATTGTTGCGCTTGATTTGATAACAGCGATTTTACAAAATTAAGCAGAACATCGTATGGAAGAGATGAGGAAAGGGTCAAAGTCTAATGTGGAGTATTTTGTGAGTGAGCATGATGTTGAGAAAGAAAACCAGGCGGGCCTGATGGTTTGAAAGGTTGGGTTTTTAAATATTGTTCTCAGTAGCTCAGCTCAATTTACACATTTTTGTTTAACAGGTCTATACGTGAACACTTCGTATCATCTATTTTGAAAACATCTGAAATAGACCCTTTACCTAAAAATCTACCATGAAAGAATTAAATGTCATTAGGCCGGTTGCCTTTATCTCTGTGGTAACAACATATTTTGGAAAAATAATTGTCATTGACCATAAGAAGTGTTTCTGTAATTTTCAAGATCCTATGAAGTTTGCGTATAGAGAGAAAAGAAGTGTTGAAAAAACACTATTTGTATTTCTACACAAAGTTCCCAAACATCTTGATGTTTCTAGAAATTATTGTAGTATAATTATTGTCTATTGACTTTTCGTCAGCTTTCAACACCATGCAACCACACCTGGTGATATCTAAATTGCAATAGGTTATTTTGACAATCAATCTGATTCCTTGGATCATAAACTTCCTGACCTCAAAGCCTCAATACAAAAAATTAAACGATATTCGAAAAGGAAACTGTTCCTGTAGTTTTATTTCAGATACTATTTCGACTAGCATTGGAGCTCCTCAGGGAGCTGTTCCATCACCTGTACTATTTATCATATACACTAATGATTTTGTGCAATAACTCACCAAATTATATTTCATTTATTAAAAATTTTATGTTTACAATCCATTCAAAAAAAAATAAGTAAAATTGGTTCAGATTTATAAAATTGAATCATCCTTATTGCAGCCAGTTAAGCTTTTATGCGCGAACAGGTAGGCCAAGAGCCTTGCAATATAAAGTTCAATAGTATAAAAATGTGGCTTTGGCTAACGCATTCGAATTTTGATTATCTATTAGACCAAATGACTATGTCAGTATTATTATAAATTACAAGTCTGTTATTACAAAAATTATCAGTAATCTTAATTTTAGTTTTATTCTTCTTCTTCTTCTTCTTCTTCTTCTTCTTCTTCTTCTTCTTCTTCTTCTTCTTCTTCTTCTTCTTCTTCTTCTT
>RQTK01001887.1:0-14936 GCA_003991915.1 Elysia chlorotica
GTTAGATCTAGATCTAGATCTTCTAGATCTAAATTATCTAATCTAGACTCTGGGAGTTCATGAGTGTTTACTTTGTAAACTCTTAAGCCTACTGTAGTCAGTAGTCCAACTCATAGATCTAGTGATACTGAAGTGAATAGGGCGTTGTAATATTGAGGAAGTCTTGGATCGTCCACTTGTCTTATGTTGTGATATAGCCTAGCCTATTAATTTCTCTTTTACTATAATTCTTTTTAGATTATAATCATGATTCAGCAGCATGGTTGAATGACTGGTGAAGCTTGGCCTTTTTAGCAACATTTACAAAATTGTTGACTATGTTCACTGAAAAAAACTCGAGTCTTAAACTATCATCAAATCTGATCTACCAATACTGAGCAACATGGGAAGGAAATACTGTGTCACTGGTTGCAATTCTAACTACAATGCTAATGATAAAATTACTGTCTATCGATTACCAAGGGATTTAGTAGAAAGAGAAAAATGGATGAAAGCAAATGGTATGCAAGAGGACAATATGGGTGGGACAGTAAATTTTATTTCTTAAGTCATTGAATTTTGGAAGATTATGAATGTAATCTATTTGTTAAGCCAAATGTCTTTGAGACCCTCTACATGAAGCCATTTATTCTCAAGACGATGCTCGTTTAAAGAAGATAAAGAAGATGTTAAATTTTACTTGGAAAGTTCACTACAGATCCCATAAAGCCTTCAGCAAATTTTGACAGGGCAGTGGAGGAACATACTTTATTAATGTCCAACGAATACTAGGAAAAGTTAATATATTTCAAACAAAAAGATTGCTGCGATTACTTGTTGATATTGATGAGTTTTCTACAGACTCTTGTCATACTTGTCATAAATGTCAAATTAAATGGGCAGAGGATGTTTGTGGGTTGTTAGAAAAGTTTCCAGAGTTGAAATATTCATTGAAAGATGAGATAAAGCACAGTTTAGTTTATATTGCTGGTTATGTGACACAGAAAGATGTTTGTGAAGAACGCGAGGACACTTATAGATATTTTGAAAAGTTTGGAGGCTTTACTTCAAGTTTAGACAGAGGTGGTTTGAAGAAAGCGAATGATTCAACCTGTCAGTGGACAATTTTTTCCTACATAGTCTTTTCCTCCATCGTCAACCATGTGTGCAGAAATTCTGTAAGTGATACACTGCTCAAGATCTCAGAAGCATTTGACTTTAAAATAAAGCATCACCATTGCTTCACATTGAGCAATATATTTTTCAACAATTTTTGTAAGATAACAAACTTGACATCAGAGAAGGAGCCAAAACAAAAGATATTGAAGCTATCCTAAGTTATTTTGTCTTAATTAAACTTCAATTTTATAGTCTTTTTCAATTTAACCATTTTTTTTTCATTTATTTGATCCCACTAATGATATTTTAATTATTGACAACCTTTCTTTGACACAATAAACCTATAAAGTGCTTCATAGGCTGGCAATTTTATCATATGCCCTGCAAAGCTCTTTTCATTTGACCTGAACGCATAAATAGACAATATAAGAAACAATAGTGTTTTAAGAATAAAAAGCCTTCTGTGTACTATTTATAATTATGTGTAAGCCTGCAATTTATTTCTTTATAAATTCTTCTTTTATACTCCTAAATCATTCTTTTATGCCTTTCAAGGATTTTTGTAATATAAAACCTGAATTTGTTAGGAAGATTGTAACCGCCTCCACATTATTTCTAATGTTGCACGTTGAATAGGCCTGTTACTCCATGGTTCCAAGTCAAGAGCCAATGTAGATGGTATAATAATGTTTTATTTGCTTATTTATTTCTACAACTTTTATGAATACCTAATGGTTTTATACCCATGTAAAACACTTTAATAATACAAAACATAATTTACAATGTTACCAGAAATCGGCGTTATAGAATCCCAATTGTGTTATTCCTGTTTAAAACACTTTAATTAAAAAAACATAACTTACAATTTTACCAGATATCGACATTGTATATAGAAGCCCAATGATGTTATACCCCTGTAAAAAATTTCATTTTAATAATGCAAAACATAAATTACAATGGTCTTATACCCGTGTAAAACACTTTAATAATAAAAAACATAATTTACACTTTTTTCAGAGATCGACGTTATGGAACCGACTTCTGTCGCGCCAACTACAGAAAGGCTGACCACAACAGAAGATGGTAAGTTTACAAGTAAGTTTACAAACAAAGGTTATATTTCCATGTATATTTTTGAAGTTATTAGTTTACAGGATTTACCATAGTCTCCGTCATTTATTCGGAGTCAGCTTTTAGCCTAAAAGTTGTAGAAGGGGAGGGGGGTCCATGTGTCTTTTTCAAAAGTAAGTGCAAATAGCAGAGAGTATCGTTACTTATGGGAAAGGCGGAGATTTAAACAACGATGTTAGATTAATTTTTGTAAGTGAGCAGAAGGATTGTAATGCTTTAAATTATTTTGAAATTTTGTAGAAGATATAGTCTTAAGTTTTACAATAAACCAACTACTACTTTAGCTACTTTTGCTGCTACTGTTTTTACAACCATAATGTTTGTGTTGGTTTTTATTCACCGCTTCCAAAAAACTGCCTTAACAATAATTTTAATTCCAATAACGCCTGTCTGTTTAAGTGGTTCGTTTTAAAACACAAAGCTTTTCATACCAACTGGAATCTTTTTAAATTTATCAGAGTTAGACACAACTGAAGCTGCAGTGAACCAAACTTCAGAACCTCCTAGACCAGTGAATTCTACAGAAACCAAGTCTGCAGGTATTTTCCGAGTTTGTCTTAAATTGATGTAATTCAGAAAAGACGCTGTGTCTAACTTGAGATTTTTCTCTAAATTGAGATCATTAAGACTCTGCCTATAAACGAAAGACAAAAAATACTCTTTTTTCAACTGGGAAAAAAGTATTCCTCTCTTAATTTAGGGATGGACAACAAAACTGTCTCTCAAAGAAGGGAAGAAAGTATTTTTTAATCTTTTACTTGATATCGTTTTTGTGTGTTCAAAATGTCTTCCCATCTATAAAATGATAGTGTATCTAAGCCCCTGTTTAACGTGATGCCAAAATATTATGTGTCCATTGTTGTGAAAATGTATATATGTACATATAACATGAATAACCTGTTCAGATTATAATTCTAGCTTTGTCAGTGCCACTGTAAACAAGAATCTAGTTTTAATATCTAGACTAGATGTAATGTAAATCTATTATTTTAAATATCCCTGTATCCTGATACAATATCTATATCCCTATAACCGGATACAGTATCTATGTCCTATAACCGGATAAAGTATCTATGTCCCTATAAGCGAAAAAAGTATCTATGTACTCATAACCGGATACAGTATCTATATCCCTATAAAAGAAAAAGTATGTATGTCTATATAACCTGTTACAGTATCTAAGTCCTTATAACGGGATACAGTATCTGTGTCCCCACAATCTCATACAGTATCTTTATCCATATAACCAGATACACTATATATGTCCCTATGACCAAATACAGTATGTATGTTACTATAACTGGATACATTCTCTGTGCCCCTTAAACCTGGTACACTATCGCTATATCTTGATACGGTATCTAAGCTAATGTTTTGACAGAGTATCCATAACCATTATAACCTGACACAAGACTAGGTTAATGCAGAATATAGGCAAAATATAAACTCGGTATATTTCATGTATTTTTTCATATAATGCGATACCTTATGGTCGTACCTCAGCCCAGACAACGCCACAAACCGACACTACTGATGCAACAGACCTTCTGACCAGCGCTCTAGGTAACCAAGTTCTATTATCTAAATTTTTCCCTGTTATCTCTCATTTCTGTATAACCTTGCATAATGATGTTAACAATACTAATAATAATAATATGTTTTGAATGTGTTTTTTTTCTTTAGTACCAGACTTTCAAATGTAGATAAAAGGAAGATTTTTGAAGGTTCAACGAGAAAGAACAGCGGTTGTAAAAATTACTCCAGAGTTTTTTTGTCTTACCTGTTCAACATTGTGTTTTTTTAATTTTAGGTCTTATGCCATGCATATTTTTTGGTTTTGCGTAAAGTTTGCCAGTATTTTTTGCTACTACTTTAGCTTTTGGAATCTGCATACACAATGCTCCTCGAAACATAATTATTTGTATCAAACTGTACACCTTCCATTTCGAATAATGAAAAATAAAATCAAAATTTTACATTTTATAGTTGTTGTTTTTTTTAATTCTCAATAACAGTGACCACACAAGGAATAGGCCTTAAATCTAACGAAGATTTTTGAAGATTCAACGAGAAAGAACAGCGGTTGTAAAAAGTATTCCAGGTTTTTTTGTTTAACCTGTTCAACGTAGTTTTTTTTTTTTTAATTTTAGGTCTTATGCCATGCATATTTTTTGGTTTTGAGTAAAGTTTGCCAGTATTTTTTGCTACTACTTTAGCTTTTGGAATCTGCATACACAATGCTCCTCGAAACATAATTATTTGTATTAAACTGTACACCTTCCATTTCGAATAATGAAAAATAAAATCAAAATTTTACATTTTATAGTTGTTGTTTTTTTTAATTCTCAATAACAGTGACCACACAAGGAATAGGCCTTAAATCTAACGATAAGAAAAAAAAGTTAAAAATTATCAGTGCAAAAAATGACTACAACCGTAAAAAAATAATATTTTATTCATAATGTGCTAAATCATTTTGTTTGTTTATTTGTATTGTTTCTACTTTTCCTCCAGCACCATGCAGAATTACGTGAAATGTCTCATACGAATCCCGTGTCCCATCGCCACAAAGGCACTTAAAGAGAGACAGAGAGAGAGACAGACAGACAGACAGACAGAGGCAAAGGTAAAGAAAATGAAAGAACGAAAGAAAGACAGAAAGAGGAAGAATGGGATCTACTTCAATGTTTAAGCTGAACTTACCGCAGCCTGGCGCCTGTTTTTGTACTTTCTTCGACATCTCATCCAGAGCATTCTGTTTAAGTGCCTTTGTGGCGATGGGACACGGGATTCGTATGAGACATTTCACGTAATTCTGCATGGTGCTGGAGGAAAAGTAGAAACAATACAAATTAACAAACAAAATGATTTAGCACATTATGAATAAAATATTATTTTTTTACGGTTGTAGTCATTTTTTGCACTGATTATTATCAGTATAATTTTTAACTTTTTTTTCTTATCGTTAGATTTAAAAAAAAAGTAGAGAGAGAGAGATAGAGAGAGTGAGAGAGAGAGGCCGACAGACGGACAGACAGACAAGAGAGAGAGCTTAACTTTAATGATAACTTTAATAATGCCCCATACCCTGAAAAAATTCCACTTGAGTAAAAGCTCCTCCGTATATTTTAATGGTCACATAAAATGATGACGCAGCATGGCAAACCCTTCCCTATTCCTTTTTATCCAAAACTCCATAATAATTTTATTTTGATGGTCATATAATGTTTTACCCCCTTCCCTCTCCCCCTCTATTTAGAGCTGCCTGATCTGGAATCAGGAACGATGGAGCAAACAACAACACAAGAAACCCTCATGTCTGAAAACACGACCCTGGCCTTGAACGTGTCTTCTACAGGTCAGAAAACCAGTTTCCAAACTTTACAAACACAATGTAACCTAAAGTGTTTTGTTTCATAATGTATTAAGAGCAGTGTAAACTAGATTTGGTTGTTAACATTACTTTAGAAGAGTTGGGTAAAAAATAGTGCAATCAATTACTGTTAAAGAAATCTACCCCTCTTCAATATAGATAGATAGATAGATAGATAGATAGATAGATAGATAGATAGATAGATAGATAGATAGATAGATAGATAGATAGATAGATAGATAGATAGATAGATAGATAGATAGATAGATAGATAGATAGAAAGATAGATAGATAGATAGATCACAATCGTCTAAAACACAGATAACTTAAACATTTATGGCAGCATAGCCAAAGCCTCTCATTCAAAAAATGTCTTGCTATGTATGGACACCTTAATAAAGACTTTGTAAACGCTTGTGCAAACCTCATAGTAATAAAGTAAAACTATAACAACCTTCATACAATTTTCAGCCAAACTTTTCGACGTCCCAGCCACTGAGTCCAGTGTTAAAACAACAGATGACAAAGAATTATTAGGTAAGATGTTATAGGTAACCACACTGATTCCGTGGTTAATACTAGTGTACAAAATGGTTAATACTAGTGTACAAAATGGTTAATACTAGTGTACAAAATGGTTAATACTAGTGTACAAAATGGTTAATACTAGTGTACAAAATGGTTAATACTAGTGTACAAAATGGTTAATACTAGTGTACAAAATGGTTAATACTAGTGTACAAAATGGTTAATACTAGTGTACAAAATGGTTAATACTAGTGTACAAAATGGTTAATACTAGTGTACAAAATGGTAATACTAGTGTAGAAAATGGTAAATCTAGTGTACAACATGGTTAATATTAGTGTACAAAATGGTTAATACTAGTGTACAAAATGGTTAATACTAGTGTAAACTGCCAAAATAAATGGCGAATAGTTTACACTACTAGCGTATAGCATTCACTACCAACATATATGACGAACAGTATAAACCACCAAAATAAAATTAATGGCGAATAGTTTACACTACTAGCGTATAGCATTCACTACCAACATATATGACGAACAGTATAAACTACCAAAATAAATGACGAATAGTTAACACAGGCGAATAGTTTACACTACTAGCGTATAGCATTCACTACCAAAATATGTGACGAACAGTATAAATTACCAAAAAAAATGACGAAAGGTTAACACTACCAACATAAATGGCGAATAGTTTACACTACTAATCATCATCATCATCATCATCATTTCCTCCAGCGTTGGCAAGATGTAGGCCTAAGACTTGAGAAGGTCGTCCATTTTTTGTAATATTTTTCTCCAAGTTGACCCCATTTATAACCTGCTCTTGCAATATGCCTTTCAACATATTTAATCCAAGTCACATTTTGCATTCTCCTATCTCTTTGTGTGAACTCTCCTTTTGGTTTATCTTACATTCCCGATCGGTTTTCTATACAGCGTTTGGTTTGCATGTACATGTAAAACTTTTCAAGACTTTTTGGGCTATTTACCGTCTATTTTCTTAGTATGTGAAGGATAACTTTTTAAATATTAATTTACAAAAATACATGTAGTTTAGAGAATATCAGGGAAAAAGTAACATTTTTAACGGTGCTTGTATTAGAAAGCACACACCATGCCAAGGGTATTGAATTCTAGTTGTTTCTTTTATTCCATTAAAGAAATATGTTCTATGGATAAGATGAATGGAAATTAAACCGTATTTGTTCAGATTTTTAGATCTTAGGTATTTGAAACCAATAGAAAATGTGTAAAGTTTGTGTCTGACTTTTTCTGTTATTCCTCTGAGTCCCTAAATTAATTTCAGCTTGGTTTGTGTGTGTTTGTTGTTTTGTTTTGTTTTTTGCTTGTTTTTTTTTGTTGTTGTTTTTTCAATTGTTTTTAACTTAGGCTGAGATATTTAAATTCCACTGCAGGATCTTGTATTTACACCCGAAAAATGTGTAAGAAAACATTGACCGATGGAATAAAACAGGATCCGACAAATGCCACAAACACCTGCGAGTAAGTACAATAATCATTTTTTAATCTTCCCTTGATTTCTTAGAAGAATGTTAAACAATTAGTTAGACTAAGAAAATAAAAATAAACATCAAGAAAATCTTGCGGCAAAAAGCATAGAACCAAGAGAAGATTCCAGCACTACTTGTCCTAATCTTTTCATGAGTCAAATAAGATTTTCCTGTTAACGCTTTATTTTAATTTTTATGCGTAACGAAGCTCGTATTGCAAACGCTATTAAATGAATTGGTGATTATGTATAAAATGCTGTTTTAATGCATGTATGTATATTTCAGACTCATGCGTGTATGTACCATATTTCAGACTAATGCATGTATGTATAATATTTCAGACTCATGCGTGTATGTACCATATTTCAGACTCATGCATGTATGTACCATATTTCAGACTCATGCATGTATGTATAATATTTCAGACTCATGCAGGCCTATGTTGGGTGTTACTTAGCAGCCCAATGTCCAGCCTCCGAAGAAGAAGAAAAACAACTGTTCTTGAATAAAACTCGAGCCTTGGTTAAGGATTCTAATCTCCCTTGTGGTAAGTCGTGTTTGAAGAAGAAGAAAAACAACTCTTCTTGAATAAAACTCGAACCTTGGTTAAGGATTCTAATCTCCCTTGTGGTAAGTCGTGTTTGAAGAAGAAGAAAAACAACTCTTCTTGAATAAAACTCGAACCTTGGTTAAGGATTCTAATCTCCCTTGTGGTAAGTCGTGTTTGAAGAAGAAGAAAAACAACTCTTCTTGAATAAAACTCGAACCTTGGTTAAGGATTCTAATCTCCCTTGTGGTAAGTCGTGTTTGAAGAAGAAGAAAAACAACTCTTCTTGAATAAAACTCGAACCTTGGTTAAGGATTCTAATCTCCCTTGTGGTAATTCGTGTTTCAGTTAAAAATATAAAAGAGGTTAAGAGAAAGACTGACAAACAGACAGATGGAGAGACAAAGACAGAGTAGGAGTGAGAGAAATAAGGAAGACAGAGAGAGAGAGAGAGAGAGAGAGGGAGACAGACTGACAGAGACAGAAACAAAGAGGATAAGAGAAAAAGAGAAAAAAGAGAAAGAATGAGAAATACGGAGACAGAAAGATAGAGAGAGACAAAGGCAGACAGGCATATAGACAATTAGTCATATAGACAGATAGATCGGGGAAAAGAGAGACAGATAGATATGCACGCTAGAGAGGGGGAGAGTGAGAAATAGCGAGAGAGACAAAGATAGAAAGAGCAAAAGGAGAAAAGTACAGAAAGAGAGAGAGAGAGAAAGGGAGAGAGAGTGTACTTTGAGGAAAGACAGATACTTATACACAAAAAGGGTGAGATGGAGAAAAAAGACAGAGACAACGAGAATAAAAGAAAACAGGGAAGAGAGGAATTTATAGACAAATAGAAGAGAAATAGTAAAATAGAATAACATTGAGTAACATTGGAGACAGACAACTAGAGGGGTACAAAGAGAGAGACAGAGACAGAGACAGAGGACAGAGATATAGAAAAGAATTAAAACAATAGGTACAGGACAAAATAAAACTGAGAGATAAAGATAAAGAGAGAGATAGAGAGAGACAGAGAGAGAGAGAGAGAAAGAGATAGATAGATAGAAAGAACGAGAGAAAGGGGGGTGGCAGGGAAGAAAGACGCCGGTGGGAGGGTGAAGAAACAAATACCCAATATTTAAAGTAACGACCGCTACTAATTACTTATATCTACTCTAAAATGACCCTATTGCTCAGAAGCCCCATAATTACTTATATCTACTCTAAAATGCCCCTGTTGCTCAGAGGTCCCAACTCCTACAGAAGTCCCAACTCCTACAGAAGGACCTATGACCACAGAAGGACATTTGACCACAGCCCTACCAACATCGTTCACCACTGGGGAGGGTCAAGCGACTACAGTGCTTACAAACTTGACCATAGCTGATACTGGTGAGTAATTTTGTACCTTCCTGTTTTTTAACGCGAGAGAGATGTTAAAACATCAGCATCAGGTCCAAGCTAGACGTGTTAGAGATGTTCAGGGTTGAGTCTTTTTTTCCACTTTTTAAGGACAAAGGTGGTGGACGTAAAAAGTTAAAGAGTCTTATTGTAAGAATGGGAGTTAGCCAAGATTGGCGGGACGCTGTTATAAAAATATTATTGTCAAGTTAGCTCAATTTCATATACATGTAGTTTAAATAAAAGGCAGTAAAGTATTTACTTAATTATATGTTATAACTATGCCTGGAGTCAATGATATTTGTCTATACAATTTTGTGCTCACCAAAATAATGGTTTAACAATTAACCCATTTTTTACACATTGTTTAGACGGACTAACCGATGAGCCAACAACTACTGAGTCCAGTGCCAATACAACAAAAGATGACCAAGGTCTACGAGGTAAGGCAAACCTGTAAATAAACATATTTTGAAAAAAAAAAAAAAAAAAAAAAAAAAAAAAAAAGTGAAAGTATAGTTGCTGGTCTTTGTGCCCTGAGTCATTCTTTTCGGTTCAATAATTATCTGAAGCAACAATCGTGATTCTTACTCCTTTGATGGTGAAAAGAAATCCATCGAAATATCCAAAGGACTTCTTTTTTAAAGTAAAGCATATTTTAAAGTACACGATATTAATTTTATTTTCTCTTCTCTTTCAGATTGCAAGGTGAAACAGTTTAACTGCCAAAAACAATTCCGCATTTCTGCTCAGAGTGGGGACAAATCACCAGAAAACATCTGCAAGTAAGTAAATTCCGTATTCTTCACCTTAATGGTGATAAACTGGTGAAAGTATTAGAGCGTTGGTTACTCCATCGGAACGTTCCTAGTTCGAAACCCACGATCGGTACACATTAATTTTTTTTTATTTGTCCAGTTTCGTTATCTACTGGTTTAGTCGGTGTCAGCATATTGTGACCGGCTATTTTTGGGGTCATTGAATCTCTGTGAGGCAGCACGTACACTTGTCAGACGTTAGTCTTGGGACCCGTCCTTATTACAGCATACATAGTATTGGCGTTTGATAAACCTAATTCATGAGCTCCAGTCTAAGAGAGCAAACTCAATAAACGTTTCTAGTGGGAAAGCGCTTTGAGCCGGCTATGCTGGGATAAAGCGCTTAAAAATGATCTTCATCATTATTATTATTATTATTATCTCAGCCAGTCACATTATACTGACACCGACCCAATCAGTAGGGAACACAACCGTCAGGATTCGAACTAGGACCTTTTGCGTCGGAAGCCGATGTTCTACCCCAGGCTTCCGGCACAGGAGGTCTGTAGTTCGAGCCCCGCTCTGGCGACTTCGTTCCCTACTAGTAAGGTCGGTGTAAGTATAATGTGACCGGCTGAGACAAGAGTCATGGTATCCCCGCCATGTCTTTGCGTGACAGCAGGTAAGCTTGTCAGACGTTAATCTTGAGATCCGTCCACAACATAGCATATAATCATAGTCATGACGTTGAGCGCTAAGCAATAACAAGCAAAAAAATAACCCCACTCACTCACTCACTTAGTCGCCAATATGAGCCTAACATTGTATAACCCATCAGTATTACATCAGACATAAACCATCCTCTTCATAGTGAATACGAAACATCACAAAGAAGTAACAGACTAATAGCAAAAACGACAAGAACAGAGAGATATAAAAACTCATTTGTACTAGCATCCATTAGATTTCTGCAAAATAGCTTTACCTAGAGCGGGGCGAACGTTGGTCTTTGGATAAGAATTGTGCATGTTTGGCAGTGTACAATTTCAAAAATTTTACATGTGAAAGTAAAACGCTCATTTTATTTTATTATCATCATTATTGTTATCATCACTATTTTTTATGTCACACATGTACAACTGGTGTATTTATGTATGTATGGCCAAGAAAAATTTCCCTATGGGATAATAAAGGATTATCTTATCTTTTCTTATCTTATCATAATTATATGTAGTGTTATTTCCTCTCCCTAGATTTGTGAACACCTATGCGGCGTGTATGTTGAAACTGCCGTGTTTGTCTATGACAGAAGAAAAGTTTAAAGAAAAAGCACAGAAGTTTTTGCAGGCAAAATCGCCAAACTGTGGTGAGTTTTATCTATAATACAAAAAAGCTCAATTTTCAATTTTTTCTTACCTCTACTGGATTAAATACAAGATTTAGGAGTGTTGTGGTCTAGTGGTATAACCATGTTCTCTTTAAGTGGCAAGGCGATTTGGTGCCACTGCATCTATAAGTCGAGTATTCTAATCAAACAATGTGCAATCATTGTTCGGCCATTTTCATTAAAAGCATACCTCTACCACTGTTGAAAAATAGCTAAAAAAAATGTAAGATCTACTAAGGATGAAATACAGCACCGATCTTCTTGCATGAGTGTAGCTCTATTTTTCGCCCAATGCACTGGTACCTTTAAAATTCATAATCACTTACCGTTAGTTTATAAAACAAAAGAAACAAAACTTTGTGGTCCACTTATTTTGCTAAGTTTGGATACATCTTTTAACCTACCGAAATCGATTAGTGAGTTACAGAAATATGAGATGTGTTCAACAGTTATGTGCTTTTACAAATATTGCACACATCTATCGGATAGAATTAAATGATAATTCTTACTCAATTTATACGTTTAATAAGCTATGTATTTTTTCCGGGAAATATTTCTCCATATCGTAAACCCTTAAAGTGAGGTTAGTTAGGTCTCTGCTAGATCTAGGCTTATCTGGATGTATGTCTTAATCTAATGAATGCTTATTGAGAAAAGTTTATATGTCTAGAATTTAAAATTTGCATAATCTTAGACCCGGGCCGATATTATTTACTTGTTGTTGTTGTTGTTTTTTTTGTTGTTTTTTTTGTTTTTTTTTGGGGGGGGAGCTTTTTTACAACTCTTGTGGAAATATTCAGCGTAACTATAGTAATGCATATCCAAACATATTATGTATATTGAACACGTTCTTTGAGAGAATTCTACTAAAAACCTTTTCGTTAAATTAAACTTTTACTATTATTAATTGTTCATACTATGTGAAGTAATATTAATTTTTACGCGTGATTTTTATCTATTACTGTTATTAATTTTTCATGTATGTGAAGTAATATTAATTTTTACGCGTGATTTTTATCTGTTACTGTTATTGATTTTTCATGTATGTGAAGTAATATTAATTTTTACGCGTGATTTTTATCTATTACTGTTATTAATTTTTCATGCATGTGAAGTAATATTAATTTTTCCGCGTGATTTTTAACTGTCACTGTTATTGATTTTTCATGTATGTGAAGTAATAATAATATTTACGCTTGATTGTCTTGTGAACCCCGAAAGTTTTGGATGTTGGCGCTGAGGAATTGATCACCATCGAAGCCAGTATTGCAACAACAGCAGCAGCTGGAGTGGGAGAGAGAGAGAGAGAGAGAGAGAGAGAGAGAGAGAGAGAGAGAAGAGAGAGAGAGATAGGAGAATGAGGGAGACAGAAGTAGAGAGAGAGGGAGATGGAGAAAGAAATTAAGAGAGGGGAGAGGAGGAGGAAAGATAGCGACAGAGAAAGGGGGAGAGAGAAGGAAATGGACAGAGGAAAAAAGAGGGGGGGGAGAGAAGTGTAGAGATGTATAAAGATAGATTGGGAGAGAAAGAGGGAAAGGGGGAGAGAGCAGAGAGGCAAAGAAGCAGAGAAAATTGAATGATGATGATGTTGAGGTGTGTCAATATAGACCGGGAGAAGTAGAGAGAGAGGGAGTTGGAGAAAGAAAATAAGAGAGAGGGGAGAGGAGGAGGAAAGATAGCGACAGAGAACGGAAGAGAGAGGGAGAGAGAAGGGGAGAGAGGGAGATGGACAGAGGGAAATAGAGGGGGAGAAGGATCGGGAGAGAGATTGGGAGAGAAAGACGGAGGGGGGTGGGGAGAGAGAGAGAGAGGCGAAGAAGGAGAGACAATCGAATGAGGATGATATTAGGGTGTGTCAATATATGCCGGAGTAGAGAGGTTTCGCTACCTGTTAGACTTCGCCTTTTAATTCCGATTTCAAACGAACTTTCAGTTGGGTTTTATTGCTTTAAACTACTTGATTATTTTCGAATTAAAAAAGAAAGAACGAAGTAACGATTTCTGAACTAGTCCACGATTGTTTTCTACACATAATTATTATTTGTTTCCTCCATATTTGATTTCAATATGACTGTTTAAAGAATACCATTTGCAATCAACGTCAGCGTATTTATACTAAAACTTTTTGTCAAATTAAACTTTTGCTATTATAAATTTTTCATGAATGTGAAGTAATATTAATATATATACGCTTGATTCTGTTGTGAACCCCGAAGTTTTGGATGTTGGCGCTGAGGAATTGATCACCATCGAAGCCAGTATTGCAACAACAGCAGCAGCTGGAGTGGGTAGGTGAAGAATATTCAAATATTGCTTGTTTAGCTTAGTGTTTCAGAGAGGGGGAGAGAGAGGCAGGGGAGAAAGAGATAGGGATACTGAGGAAGAGAGAATTAGAGAGAGAGGGAGTGGAGAAAGAAATTAAGAGAGGGGAGAAGAGGAGGAAAGATAGCGATAGAGAACGAGAAGGGGAGAGAGGGAGATGGACAGAGGGAAATAGAGGGGGAGAAGGATCGGGAAAGTAGAGAGATATATAAAGATAGATTGGGAGAGAAAGAGGGAAAGGGGGAGAGAGAGAGAGGCGAAGAAGGAGAGACAATTGAATGATGATGATGTAGAGGTGTGTCAATATATGCCGGAGTAGAGAGTATCGCTACGTGTTAGACTTCGCCTTTTAATTCCGATTTCAAACGAACTTTCAGTTGGGTATTGCTTTAAACTACTTGATTATTTTCGAATTAAAAAAGAAAGAACGAAGTAACGATTTCTGAACTAGTCCTCGATTGTTTTCTACACATGATTATTATTTGTTTCCTCCATATTTGATTTCAATATGACTGTTTAAAGAATACCATTTGCAATCAAGGCCAGCATATTTATACTAAAACTTTTCGTCAAATTTAACTTTTACTATTATTAATTTTTCATGTATGTGAAGTAATATTAATTTTTACGCTTGATTCTGTTGTGAACCCCGAAAGTTTTGGATGTTGGCGCTGAGGAATTGATCACCATCGAAGCCAGTATTGCAACAACAGCAGCAGCTGGAGTGGGTAGGTGAAGAATATTCAAATATTGCTTGTTTAGCTTAGTGTTTCAGAGAGATAGAGAGAGGGAGAGAGAGAGAGAGAATGAAGATAGAGATAATAGGGGGTGGAGAAAGAAATTAAGAGAGGGGAGAAGAGGAGGAAAGATAGCGATAGAGA
>RQTK01001887.1:15001-25001 GCA_003991915.1 Elysia chlorotica
AGAGAGAGAGAGAGAGAGAAAGAGAGAGAGAGAGAGAGAGAGAGAGAGAGAGAAGTAGAGAGAGATAGAGAGAAAGAGAGATAGGGAGAATGAGGGAGGCAGAAGTAGAGAGAGAGGGAGATGGAGAAAGAAAAAAAGAGAGAGGGGAGAGGAGGAGGAATGATAGCGACAGACAAAGGGAGAGAGAGCAAGGGGAAGGAAATGGACAGAGGGAAAGAGAGGGGAGAGATAGAGGGTGAGAGAGATACAAAGAGAGATGGGGAGAGATGAGAGAAAGAGATAGGGAGAATGAGGGAGACAGAAGTAGAGAGAGAGGAAGATGGAGAAAGAAGGTGCGGGAGAGGGGAGAGGAGAAGAGATAGCGATAGAGAGGGGGGAGGGGAGAGAAGGAAAGGGGAGAGAGAGAGGATGAGAGAGATAGAAAGAGCTAAATGGGGAGAGAAAGAGGGAGAGATGTAAAGATAAATGCAAATAGAAAGAGAAAGAGAGCGAGCAGAGAGGCAGAGAGAACACGAAATATGAATGATGATGATGATGATGTTGACGTGTATCAATATGGGCCGGGGTAGAGAGGTTTTCCTACGTGTTAGATTTTAGTCTTGGGACCCATCCATTATTTACCCTATTATATTACTCACGTCTGACGTAAAGCAACCAACTCAACTCAAGCGCTGAATGCCTTTTTTTTTTACCTCTCATGACATCCTAGACTGCAATGCTGCCCTAGAGGCCTGCCGCAAGATGTATAAGGAGCAAGGATCCAGACTCGTCAATGCTAAAACAGCCTGCTCGTGAGTATCTTCTTCTTCTCGTTCTCCAACACTCAATTCAAATGCTGATCCCAGCCTGGGCAATGAAGGCTACCGTTTTCTCTAGCTCAGGAAGGGGCCCGTATAGCTTCGTGTGCATGTCTATTCTCTCCCTCCAGATGGACTGTCTAACATTGCTGTACAACCTGCAATCCTGTAGCACACGTTGGGCTGTTTCTGCTGCCTGTCCACACAAGCAGAGATCTGTTTCGCCGACTTTAAATATCTTGTGGCTGTGGTGTTTTAGTCGGAGTATAACACTCTTATATTCTCTAAAGAGCGAGGATGATACAGAAAAGCAGTCCAACAACTATAGAGGCTTTAACAGACGGAGCTAGACCTAGGGACCAAAATAATAATGGTGCTAGTAACTGAGGCAGTAAGGTGAAGACAAGAAGACACATTTTAGACTGATGACATGGACGGGGATCGAACCCGCACCTTCTACTCGGCACCAATTTGCCTTGCCAAGGCGAAGACCAGTGTGCTATATATTAATAGCAATAGTCTATTTATATATCTATGGGTGAAAATATATTATGAGGACCAAAGTGAAAGCCGATGGCAGAGTGGTTTAGCACACTGGTCTTCGCCTTGGCAAGGCGAATTGGTGCCGAGTAGAAGGTGCGGGTTCGATCCCTGTCCATGTCATCAGTCTGAAATATGTCTTTGTCTACTTGTCTTATCTGTAGGTCTCAGTTAGATTTAGGTTTGTGGTTGCGCCTATAATCTAGAGAGGAGGAGAGAGAGAGTTTTCTCCCTCTCTCCGGGTTTAACGTCTCCTAGGTTCCCCTGGAGGATCCTATACGACGACAGCACTCTTATAATAACACATATGACTATATTTCTCTATAAAGCTAGTAAGAGAGAGTTCTCTCTCTCTCTCTCTCTCTCTCTCTCTCTCTCTCTCTCCGGGTTTAACATCTCCTAGGTTCCCCTGGAGGATCCTATACGACGACAGCACTCTTATAATAACACATATACTTTATAAAGCTTGAGACCCCCTTAAAGTACAAGTTCGATAACCGATTGACCAAATAAACATATTTTTTCGCATAGTAAAGCTAACAGGAATCTATTTCTTTTAAATTAAACCGTAGTTAGAACATTATGATTCTCAGAAAGATTTTTTTGATCAGCATATTTGCTTACTAACCCAAAGATGTTAACTGTGCTGTCACTCCCTACTAGTTTAATGATACACCCCTGTTTTGGTTCTAAATCATAGCTTACTATATTAACAGCCTCCTCATCGCGCAGACCATTTAAAATGTGGAGGCGGTGATTACTTTTCTCAGTTGAAAATTGAAGCCGGCTAAAGTCCAGACCAGAAGCCAGAATTATTTTTCTCTAAAGGCCAATCATCTTTTACCACTGTCAAGTCCCGTGAAATGTTTTTTTATATATATTTAAAAGTTAATCATATTAATTCAACAGTAATAAAACTAAAAAACATTTTCAGTAAGATTACACGAATCTAGTTTACTTAGAAAAGGTCTACAAATGTTTTGGAATTTAACTTGGGATGGTGCAAACATGGCAAAGTTACACATTTCCAAGATGGAAGCCTCCTTAGCTTTCGATTAGGATCAGTGTTTTGAAGATTTATCTCTTTTATTGACAGCAATGTTGTTTTTTGCTGAACCTAAAAGGTGAGAATATATTATTTAGAAAACTTTCTCCACTTAGATCTAGTGACTGCAATGTATGATACAAAAAAAATTACTAGATCTAACCTAGATCTAGACTAACTAGTCTAGACTCTGGGAGTTTACTAGTGTTTACTTTTCTCATAAGCCTACTGTAGTCTGCTGTCCAAGCCATAGATCTAGTGATACTGAAGTACTCCATGTTCTAAATACAAATATGTGTTTATTTTGGTGACCCAGTTTGTTATTTTTGGAAGCCTTGAGCGCCATATTCAATTAATCTTAAAGTAAAATTACAGGTTGGTTGGTTCGTTGGTTGGGTTGGTTTAACGTCCAACAGCAGCACCATATAGGCTATATTGTTCTACCCCTGGACCACCGCGCCCCCCTGTAAAATTACAAATGATCCAGAAAATGTTTAGAGTCATAAAACTAACAATATCAACGCCTAATCAATTTTTAATTAACAGATCAGTTTAATATTAATGTTTTTGTCTTGCTCAAATCTTCAGAAATGCGAAAGACTATGTATCCTGTGTGTACGATTTGCCCTGTGAGGCGGCCCAGACGCAGAGAAAGGGAATTTTCCAAAACACCAAAGCAGTTTTGACCTACACCTCTCCCGGATGCGGTAAGGGAAAAAATATTTAATATTCACAGGTTCACAATATGACTAATGTTTGTTCTCTATAGAGGGAGGGAGAGAATTCTCTCCCTCTCTCCGGGTTTAACGTCTCGTAGGTTCCCCTGGGGGATCCTATACGGCGACAGTTGACTAATGTTTAAAACGGTTTAGTATTTTTATTTCTTTACAATTAGACTAAGGTTTAAAACGGTTAAGTAGTCGATAAAAAAGATGCACATTTTTTTCATTATTTTGTTGTTGTTGAGATTTTGAGTCATAATAAATCCAAGGCTTGTGTCTCACTTGTTAAATAAATGTATGTGAATGTCTTCAAGCAGAAATTTCAAACATCCTTAGTTGTTTTTTGTTTTTTTTTGTTTATTTCAGACATCGATGCTCATGAGAAGGAACTATTGGCACAAGATATGACTACACTCATGGCAGAGGAAAATGAAACCACTGGTATAAAATACGACAGGACGCTCGAATGTTTATATTAAAACGTTCAATAAATTAATATAAAATAAAATAGTGATAAATTCTGCAAATAATTAAGAGGAACGTTGGTTAATTGGTTGATTGGTATATTAGATGGTTGGTTGGTTGGTTGGTTAGTTGCTTGGTTGGTTGATTGGTAGATTGGTTGGTTGGTTGCTTGGTTGACTAGTCGGTTGTATAATTGATTCATGTCTAAAGTCAGCTCTGATTAAGCTACATTGTAGATGGGTCCAAAGACTAAAGTCTGACAGTTTTACCGACTGTCACACAGAGGATAAACAAGGATGTCAAGATTCCTGTCTAATCCAGACACAATATACAGGCACCAACGGCGCAATCAGTTAGGGACGAAATTAGACCTATCGTGGGTTTTGAACTGGGCACTCCCTGATTAGAAGACCAACGCACTATCACTCCGTTCCGTTCGCTCCCATTAAAAGAAAAAAAACTGCATTACTTTCGAAGGTGGAGAGGTATCAAAATGGAAAAAATGAAACTTCTAGAGTAGAACTTTTTTTATTATTCTAAAGAAAAAATTTGAATAGTCAGATCAGTGGTATTATATCCATTCTCATTTCTTTAACACTAAAGATTTTAGGGTATTTTAGAAATGATGATAGTTTATTATACAACTCATACGACGATAACGTGACCAAATTTTTCTATGAAATACTGATGCACTATTCATGACTTTCAGTGAAAGCTATGAGTTCTGTAGAAGCTTTCCCAGAGCAAAACAATAGACGGAAATGTCTTAAGTACAAAGGAAACAGTAAAAATCTATACTAATTTCAAAGAATGTAATTCTATATTTTTAAGATAGTTTTTTTATTTCAAAGCTGATTTTTGTTATTATCAAATGAAAAAAAAACATAAAAATTTGATATAAAAAATGTCCTTTACGTTTTAAGTAACTGAACTAACTGAAAAATCAATATAATGTGTTATTTTGGTCAAAGTATTTTTCAATAATTCTTAGAACTACATTTCTCCGAACCAGAGCTCGCATCCATGGCAACTGATAAACAGACAACAGAAAAGGACGCAATGACAGCAGCAGACAACGGAATACAGACAACAGCCAACCCAGCCATAACAGTAGAGAACATTGCAACTACTATCATGACGGAAATCGACGATTCTGCACGTGTGTAATCTGAAATTTCTGATTGTACACATTTGTTTCCTTTTCTAAGATTTGCTTTCTTCTCTTCCCTTTTTTTTCTTTAATATTTCATAGTACTTGAAACAATTTCACCAGATAGCTCTTTTGACAACTGTAAGAATTTCATTAAAATGTCCCAAAATGAAAACATTTATAGTGCTAAACTTTTCATCAAGTATTTAATATACACGCACCTGCACATATTTGATATACACGCATCTGCACATATGTAGGTAGAAACTTTTAATTTTAAACATTTCTTTCTTCTTCCAACTTTAACCTTGTTTTTTAATTTAATCGTTTCTAAACGTTTCGATGGGTAGTTCTGTTAACAATTAGAATACATTTCTAGTTATGAACTTTTTATTAAAATTGGATATGTCCTCTCTATGTTGTGCGTTTTTTTATCCCATTTCTCTTTTGATTGGATCTCATTTCTCTTTTATTGGATCTCATTTCTCTTTTTATTGGATCTCATTTCTCTTTTTATTGGATCTCATTTCTCTTTTTATTGGATCTCATTTCTTTTTATTGGATCTCATTTCTCTTTTTATTGGATCTCATTTCTCTTTTTATTGGAATGCAAATTTTCTCAGGATACAGTTCTTTCCTTGCATTTGCTCCTCTCTATAGGGAAAAGCATTTGCCAATACAAAAACTTTATACTTATCATATTTCCTTCATTTGCTTTTTCAACTTAAGCAATTATAAAAATTATTTGCTCTACAGCCCCTTGCCCCGACCAGCTACAGAAATGCATGGGGGGTTTCCTACCCAAGATACAGGGAGGACCAGGGACTTCAATAGACAGCCTGTGTGGGTGAGTACTCTTTTATAATACTCATACTTTAAACTCATAGCAAAACTATATTGCTTGTTAAACATTAAACTTCCATTAATAGTCTTGTAAAACTTTTAAGTTTTTAACTGTGATTACAACTACCACTGCTACTACTATTACAACAACTAGTACTACATCTATTACTACAACTACTACTACTACTACTACTACTACTACTACTACTACTACTACTACTACTACTACTACTACTACTACTACTACTACTACTACTACTACTACTACTACTACAAGGCACAAAAAATTTAAAATAGGTATAGTGCAGCTCTAAGAATACAAAACCATACAAATACATAACTTTCGACCTTAAGTCTTCAACAGACAAAAAAAGCTTACATATACTCTAAGATTTCACATATAAGAGATAAAAAAGATATACAATAAAGTAAAAAAGATAAATAGACCATGAATATAAAACATCTAAATGTAAAATAAAATATCTAGATCCAAATGAGATTCAAATAATCAATCTTATTATCTCTTATTGATTGATTATTTGACTCTCTTTTGGATCTGGATTTGTTGTACTACTGTCGTTATTATTTTACATTTAGATATTTTATATACATGGTCTACTTATCTATATTATCTGTTTTTCAACTATAATCGCACTTTTTTCAGAGCTATTAATGATCTTCTCTCGTGTGTGAACAAAATGACTTGTCCTGAAGAACAGAAAACCATAATTCTTGAAAATGTGAATAAACAGTTTGCTCAATTTGGTGGCAATCCTTGTGGTAAGGGGCAAATACTAGAATGATGATCAGACAGTTTAATAGTAACGCCTTGTTTTGAGATATACTACACCGTTTTTGCATTACTGTAAACCCTCCATATTTTAGAAATGATATTGGAAATTATACGACTTAGGTCACAAGATTTGACCAATGTTTTCTATAAAATACAAATACATTTTGTATTAGCTAAAGTAAAAAATATTAAGTTCGTAAGAGATTTTACAATGCAAAATAACAGAAGGAAAGATAAAATTATTGTTCATTACAAGTGGAAAATAATCTATAATGAGTTTTAAAAAGTTAATTATATATTTTAAAACGGGGGTATTTTGTGGTTACATAGCAGTTTTATTATTAATGCATTAGAAAAGAAAACACCACAATTATAGTAAAATGTTTTTCTTAACGATTTACCTAACTGAAATATTCAAGTAGATTTGAATTAGCCAAAGTATTTTCCAATTATCCTTCAAACTACATTTCTCTCTCTGAACCACAGAGGTTCCAGCCATGGCAACTGAAAACCAGACAACAGAAAAGGAAGCAACGACAGCAGACAACGGAATACAGACAACAGCTAACCCAGCCACAACAGTAGAGAACATTGCAACTACTATCATGACGGAAATCGACGATTCTGCACGTGTGTAATCTGAAATTTCTGATTGTACATATTTGTTTCCTTTCCTAAATTTTCTTTTTTTTAATGAGTACACATACATGTTTAAAATATAACGTTTCCATTTTTTTTCGTTAAAAATATTATTTCTCCTTAATTTGTTGACCATGCAGATTATATCAGTAAAGAAATTTTTAACACTAGAAAAGATAGAAAAAAGGGGTGCAAATGGCAATTTAATGGGTTTTTTTTATATTCATTTCTTTTAATAACTTCATTCAACGAAACATATTTTTATCAACACTAGGAATTGTTCCACATTCAATAGTTTCTCTTCCGACACAACAAACCCATTTGGATGCTACTTACAAATTACAAAGGTGAAAACTTCATTCAAAATATTGCTCTATTGAGTTTGACATATTGAAAAAATCCCTATCCTATCTCACAATACTTATAGTTGGGGATAACGAAACTCTACAAAAGAAAATCTATATGTGTACTGATAATTCGATATTCATATACTGATATTTCGATTTTCGTATACTGATATTTCGATTTTTCTATACTGATATTTCGATTTTCCTATACTGATATTTCGATTTTCTATACTGATATTTCGATTTTTATACTGATATTTCGATTTTCCTATACTGATATTTCGATTTTCCTATACTGATATTTCGATTTTCCTATACTGATATTTCGATTTTCGTATTCTGTTATTCCCATTTGCTCTACAGCCCCCTGCACCATGCCGGTACAGAAATGTATGGACGTTTTTCTACCCAAGATCCAGGGAGGCGCGGGGACTTCAATAAACAGCATTTGCGGGTAAAATTTTGTATGAGCATATACACAAACATCTGTTGTCTTGCATTATAAAAACAAAAAAGCATCAATAAGTACAATGACAAGAAAGAAAAAAAAAACCAGCATAATCATTAAACTCAATATTATGTCAAAAACTTTTTATACATAAATAAAGTTCTTTAATTTAGTATTATGTAAAAATACTTGATAGTAAATAATGCTCTTTAATTTAGTATTATGTAAAAATACTTGATAGTAAATGATGCTCTTTAATTTAGTATTATGTAAAAATACTTGATAGTTGAATGATGTTTTTCGACTCAAATTATTGTACGTTCATACTTCATTCTGCAATGAAAGTAACAAAACTAAAATTATCTGTTTTTCAACTATAATCGAACTTTTTCCAGAGCTCTTAATGAACTTGTCTCATGTGTGAACAAAATGACTTGTCCTGAAGAACAGAAAACCGTAATTCTTGAAAACGTGAATAAACAGTTTGCTCAATTTGGTGGCAATCCTTGTGGTAAGGAGCTTATACTAGAATGATGATAAGACAGTTTAACAGTAACGCCTCGCCTTGAGATATATTACACAGTTTTTACAGTACTGTAAACCCTCGATATTTTAGAAATGATATTGGAGTTTATATGAATGAGGTGCCGAAATTTGATCAAACATATTATTTATAAGCAACAGTAAAAAATATTAAGTTTGTAAAATCTTTTAGAATGCAAAAAAAAAACAGAAGGAAATTAGTGTTAATTACAAGTGAAAAAAAAGTCTATACTAATTTTTAAAAAGTAATTACATTTTAAAAACGGAAGTATTTGTAGTTACAAAGACGTATTTTCATTAATACATTAGAGAGAAAAAAACATGATTTTTGGAAAATATTTTTTTTCACCTTTTACCCAATTGAAATATTCCTGTAGATTTGAATTAGCCAAAGTATTTTCCAATTATCCTTCAAACTACATTTCTCTCTCTGAACCACAGAGGTTCCAGCCATGGCAACTGAAAAACAGACAACAGAAAAGGACGCAACGACAACAGACAACGAAATACAGACAACAGCAACCCCAGCCACAACAGTAGAGAACATTGCAACTACTATCATGACGGAAATCGACGATTCTGCACGTGTGTAATCTGAAATTTCTGATTGTACATATTTGATACATTTTCTAAATTTACTTTTTTTTTAATATTATGTCTCTTAAAATTTTTCACCATATACCTATTTTGACAACGGTAAATTAAATGATGATATATAAGTATTTAAAAACCACAAAAACGCATTTCTGGAGCAAAACTTTTAATCAAAAAATTATTTGAAATACCAGATCTACTCTAACGTGGGCTTTTCCTATGTCTCTATTAATGAAAATGCAAATTATGTCAGTAAACAATAGTTAACACTAGAAAAGATAGAAAGAAAAAATAAAAAAAATAACGAGGGGTGTTCATTATGTCCTTAGCTTGACCTTGAAACAATTGTACTAGAGTAAAGAAATTTTGTGGGTAGCTAGATCCTCTATGTTGAACACGGCATGCAAAATTTGGGGAAAATCGGAATTTTTTTTCTGCACCTTTTAGCGCATCAAGTAAAACAACCCCTAGGAAGTTGTCATTTGTTGTTTACAAATTGTCTGCCATGGAGGCCGATGAATATCACTCTGTCATCAAATTCCTTCACTTAAAAGGACAAACCCCCACGGAAATTCATCAACAGATGGTAGAAGTTTATGCTGAAAAGTGCCCTAACTACAGTACGGTGACTCATTGGGTGAGAAAGTTCAAATCTGGCTTTTTGTCAGTGATGGATGAACCTCGCGAAGGCCGGCCAACATCTGTTGTGACTGAGAAAAACGTGTCCACTGTGGAGGGACTAGTAAAGCAGGACAAATTAGCCAAAGTATTTTCCAATTATCCTTCAAACTACATTTCTCTCTCTGAACCACAGAGGTTCCAGCCATGGCAACTGAAAAACAGACAACAGAAAAGGACGCAACGACAACAGACAACGAAATACAGACAACAGCTAACCCAGCCACAACAGTAGAGAACATTGCAACTACTATCATGACGGAAATCGACGATTCTGCACGTGTGTAATCTGAATTTTCTGATTGTACATTTTTGCTCCATTTTCTAAATTTACTTTTTTTTTAATATTATGTCTCTTAAAATTTTTCACCATATACCTATTTTGACAACGGTAAA
>RQTK01001887.1:30001-31915 GCA_003991915.1 Elysia chlorotica
TCTTGGGCTTCCTTATCTTGTACAAGGTAACGATTACCACGTCTCTTACAGGCTTCTGCATCTTGTACAAGGTAACCATTACCAACGTCTCTCTTGGGCTTCCTTATCTTGTACAAGGTAACGATTACCACGTCTCTTACAGGCTTCTGCATCTTGTACAAGGTAACCATTACCAACGTCTCTCTTGGGCTTCCTTATCTTGTACAAGGTAACGATTACCACGTCTCTTACAGGCTTCTGCATCTTGTACAAGGTAACCATTACCAACGTCTCTCTTGGGCTTCCTTATCTTGTACAAGGTAACGATTACCACGTCTCTTACAGGCTTCTGCATCTTGTACAAGGTAACCATTACCAACGTCTCTCTTGGGCTTCCTTATCTTGTACAAGGTAACGATTACCACGTCTCTTACAGGCTTCTGCATCTTGTACAAGGTAACCATTACCAACGTCTCTCTTGGGCTTCCTTATCTTGTACAAGGTAACGATTACCACGTCTCTTACAGGCTTCTGCATCTTGTACAAGGTAACCATTACCAACGTCTCTCTTGGGCTTCCTTATCTTGTACAAGGTAACGATTACCACGTCTCTTACAGGCTTCTGCATCTTGTACAAGGTAACCATTACCAACGTCTCTCTTGGGCTTCCTTATCTTGTACAAGGTAACGATTACCACGTCTCTTACAGGCTTCTGCATCTTGTACAAGGTAACCATTACCAACGTCTCTCTTGGGCTTCCTTATCTTGTACAAGGTAACGATTACCACGTCTCTTACAGGCTTCTGCATCTTGTACAAGGTAACCATTACCAACGTCTCTCTTGGGCTTCCTTATCTTGTACAAGGTAACGATTACCACGTCTCTTACAGGCTTCTGCATCTTGTACAAGGTAACCATTACCAACGTCTCTCTTGGGCTTCCTTATCTTGTACAAGGTAACGATTACCACGTCTCTTACAGGCTTCTGCATCTTGTACAAGGTAACCATTACCAACGTCTCTCTTGGGCTTCCTTATCTTGTACAAGGTAACGATTACCACGTCTCTTACAGGCTTCTGCATCTTGTACAAGGTAACCATTACCAACGTCTCTCTTGGGCTTCCTTATCTTGTACAAGGTAACGATTACCACGTCTCTTACAGGCTTCTGCATCTTGTACAAGGTAACCATTACCAACGTCTCTCTTGGGCTTCCTTATCTTGTACAAGGTAACGATTACCACGTCTCTTACAGGCTTCTGCATCTTGTACAAGGTAACCATTACCAACGTCTCTCTTGGGCTTCCTTATCTTGTACAAGGTAACGATTACCACGTCTCTTACAGGCTTCTGCATCTTGTACAAGGTAACCATTACCAACGTCTCTCTTGGGCTTCCTTATCTTGTAATCAACTCTTCATTATCACTGCAAAGCTGTAAGTGATTGTCCCCACCTACCCTCCCTTTCCATTTCATTATCAACTATTTCATCATCACTGCCAACAGTGTTATTCATTACAGGCAAAAGCTGTAGGTGATTGCCCCCCATGTTTGTCATTATCAACTCTTTCATTATCATTGCTATCAGTGTTATTTGTAACAGTCATTGTTTATTAGCATCACCTCCTTCATCAGCATCATTTTCATCACTATACTATGATCTCTGTTCATCTCTTTAATACTTCCACTGTCTTTTTTTTTCCTGAAACCGTTTTTTTTTTCAGACATAAGTTAATATTTGCAGTTATTTATTTAAGTAATCGATATAATCAAGACTATCAAGTATAAGATGTACTTTTAATATTTATCTTCTTTTTATATGTTTATAAAGAAAAGAAGCAAAAAATCAAAGTATATCATTTAAAAAATAGTAAAAAAAAAGAATAGTAGTATTTATTAAAAACTCTATATATCTATCTATCTATCATCTATCTA
>RQTK01001888.1:0-16639 GCA_003991915.1 Elysia chlorotica
ACAGAATAGAGTGTGTTTCTTGCATTGCTTGTCTGCAGTGTGGTGTGCTTATTTACATGGAGAAATTATATTTTCTCCTTTAATTTATTTATGAAGCGCGCAGGTGTAGAAGAAGGCTTACATTATGATTTATAGCAGGCATTTTGTTGGAAATGGCTTTGCAACCCTCTTAGTGAAATCAGCTTGTTAAATCATTTCAGATGCGGATTTAATGGTTTAATAAGGAAAGATAATGAATGTTCCACAAACCCAATGGCCTTAAGTACTATGTCATTCTATAGTTTTTGTCTGTGTAACGCTTGAATGATATGCTCAGGCATTTAAATTTGTTTGAGTGTAATTTTGGATAATTCAAAAAATCCCCTTTATTGTTAGAGAGGTGGAAGAAAGATTCTAAAGAAAGACTAAGTTAAAATGTTTAATTTTTTTAATGTAAAAGGAAAAAGGCAGGGTTATTTTACCCTGATAGCACTTAAACCACAGTGCAGTATTTCACTGATCATGTAATTTTGTTACTAATAAGAAAAGTTATTTCATGATTATTTACCAAGGTAAACTTGCTTACATTTGTTATCATAATAATGTTTGTTATTATTTTTTTGTTTGTTATATTCTTGTTATTTAAGTTGAAGATTTTTTTTTAATGTCATTGATAACATATTTTTTCTCATTGTTTTTTTTGATTGAGAGAAATCTACTAATTATCTGTTTGGTCTAAGGCAAATGAATAAAAAAAACAGCTTTTAATTGTGAGATATTATATGTGATCTTCAGTTACAGTCAATTCTTAAATCCTTTTGCATTAGACAATAGTGAAACAAATTTAGAGAAATGAATTGTGACGGGCAATGACAAAATTTCATACTTTTTTTTGTTTTGTTTTTTTGCACCATATCATACATGTTCTGACTAGTTTTGGGGTCTATGTCATAACAATTACAACTGAAAAGAAGACAATAGTATTGTGATTGTTAGTGTGCCGGACCGTGCACCAACAACAAAAGAAAAAGAAAATATTTACCCACCTTGTGCAGGATTATTTACATATCTCACAAAGTAGAGGAATATTGTAAATTTATCAATATTTTTCCCCTTTAAAAAGGCAATTTAGTCCATCGGGAGTCAAATTTATCGATTCTCAAAATTGCCATAAATGCAAATGCACCGCTTTGAAAAATGTTGAAAAATGCTTTTCAATTGTAACAGCAAACTCGCAAGTTATTTCTATGCACCTATGCCTCTTCACTAAGTCTAGATGAGTCACAAAGAAAACTGTATTAAAAAGTTTTGAGCATTTTCCCCCGACTTTATAAATTAAGAAGACAAAAGGGTATGGAAATACCTAGTTATAAAACAAAGTATTGAAACATGATTTTTTTTTTTTTATATGAATGAAGAAAAAAATTTGACTTTTTCTCTCTGAAGTTTCTAATTTTAACTGAGTGCAAGTCAATTTGTATCTGGTGTTATTGGGCATTGTTTAATTTAAAATGATTATGTAGAACATACCTAGGCTTGATATTGTTTAGAATTATCCAAGTCGTTAGGCATCAAGTCAAGTAAGATGTGTGTCTTGCTATCAATATCATTCAAATGTACCTACCATGTCTTTCTTCCTTTCTTTTTTTTTTTTTAAATAAAATTAATTATCAGAGGAGAAAGTATAGATTTGATCATAATGTTTGCTAATTCATGCAGAGTTCTTAGTTGTATCTTATCTTGGGATGAACCTTTTGGTAGTATGTGAGTTCATAGTAAGCATTTTGTAAAGTGATCAACTAGTGTGAGATATATTAGGCTTTTCCTATCTTTTTTTCTTCATGCATTTGAAGAAGAGTGTTAAGTCAGGCTTCATGAGGTTATAGACTTTAATATTTTTCAAACTTAGGATTTAGATCTATGTCTGTCATAATGGGCATTTTTTATGATACTAGTCCCATGAATCCTGAGAGACAGAGAGGCAAATAGTCATGGAAACTGGGAATGTGAGTGTGAGAGAGAGAAGAAGGGAGAGAAAGAAAAGAAAAGTTCTATTTAAGAAACAAATGCGTATTTGTCGTCACTTATGAGTTGCCATTTTTACAGAATCATGCACGTTGGAGTTGTAAAAGTTTTTCTACTCTTCCCCTATTTCTTTTTTTTTTTTTTGTGGTATCAACTCACTTATACAACTGAAAATATTTCTTGTGGAATTAAGCTGCCTTTTTAAAAAAAGCTGAAGACTTCTTAATATTAAAAAAGTTTGGTTTGTGTATGTGTATATGAACTATTCTTGTGTCTGTATTTCAGTCATTTCATGTTTGCCTTTTTCAACCTCTGAGCATATGAGGCAGTTTTTATCTCTTAAATGGTTAGAATACAGTTTTTTCATGATTCTGTAATTTGATTGCAATTTGACATTTCAAGCAAATGTTTTACAAATGATCTGAGAGTATAATTTACTAACTCTGAACTGATAGTACCCAGTTCTGTCATAATTATGTGATGATAGACAATCCAAGAGAGAGACGGAGAGGGTGGGGCCAGGGGAGAGTATTTTATATCTGTACATGGAAAGAGCAAGATGCGAGATGAGGAAAAATAGGTTTGCGTATTTGATCAAGTATTTTTATGTCTGGGTGTGATTTATGTGGGTAAATACAATTGTTTTTTGTGTGTGCGTGTTGTTGTTTTTTTGTTACAGTTTATAGCACGCTTGTTCTTAAAGTGCCTGTTTTACAAAACAATTATGATCAAATGTACATTTTTCTTGTTTCAAAGGTTTTTAAGCGTGTCATTTTTCATATCCAACAAATTCCATTAGATTAGAATGCAGTGAGAGAAAGGTAATGTTTTTATATTTTCTAGTTTTAAATTGCTAAATTTTCTTTATTTACAGAAGCTAGACCTAGATATCTTTTATAAGGTTTTCTATTTGGCATATTTATGGTTCAACATAATTCTAAAGTTATCTTTGAGTATAATCCTTTTTTTTAAACAGAAAAGGGATAAAACAATTTTAATCCCACTTCATTCTTGTTTAGTGCTGACGAAAATGAACTTTTGTTTACTTATCTAAAACTTTCGTTCTTTTTTGTTGAAACATTGGTTACCAATTAAGAATTATAAACTGAAGCTAAGCTTTGAAAAACAAAACTAAAAATCTTGTTGAGGTATAAACCTTACAAGCAAACATTATTAGGACAACTGTTCATTAAACTGTAAACATACATCTCCTCTATTGCATTTTTTGTCATAAGTCAACAAATAAAAGTCATTCTATGTAAGATAAAAATTCAGATGCGAACTCTTTTTCAGGAAGGCAGTAAAATGTTTCAAGGCTTTTGTTCTGTGCCAGAATATTTTGAGGGATATGCATCCTTGACAGGAGGATTATTGTCTCAGGGAAAAATGGGATTAGTGAAAATTAGTGATCTTGATTGATGTGCTTCAGCCATTCAAATGTGACTGACTTTTAAGTCAGAGATTTTTATGTCAAAATTTCAAAATTTACAAGAACAAAGCTAATCTTAGACTTGCTGGTAAACCAATAAATTTATATAAAGAACAAACTTTCTCCATTGTATATTCTATTATGTAAGTTTATGTTGAAATTTTCATTTTTACCAAATATCGTACCGTATAAATTAAAGCTGCTTTAACATTTTCTAGGTATTTCAAATGAATTTGAAGCTGCTAGGAAAGGTTATCAAATGGTAACTTAAAATTCTCGTTAAATGTAAGGTGAAAATGTTTGAATCTGTGCTCAAGAATGGATGATTGAATAATGAAATGGTTACTTGATTGCTTAGAAAATTAACATTGATGTAAAATTGCTCTTATCTTTTTGAGGGGGTGGGAAAGAGAGGTCGTTTATATTTTTCCGACATTGCCTAGAGTGCTCTATGATTAACAATTGATGCCGATATTTATTGTAAAAGTTTTTTTGTGAAGGTGTGTGCTTTTGAAACATAGGAACATCTTTGAAAATGTTCACTTTTCCCAGTTCCCCTTTTTGCTTTTTATTTATACTTGGTCAGTGATACTGTGCAACTTTATTGCTTTGTCTATAGCTTTTATTCAGTGCATCCACAGGCTGTGAACTTTCCTTGTCCAAACTTTTTTCCAATCATATTTATGTCATGCTTCTTGTTGTACAGAATTAAAGGCATATTTTGCAAACAAGTAATTTTGTCTGCTCCTTTCAAGATTTGTTTTGTTACAATTGAAATATCTACATGGGTATAATTATGAATATTTGTGTCTGATAGTTTCACTTCAGTGCCATTTGGGTTTGTTACATATATATACCACAACTTCAGAATTGTAGTTTTGTTTCTCCTCAGTACCATGGTGGAGAAATTGTATTTAAAAAATGGAAGCTATAAAAAAATGAAACAACATTGTAAGATATGATCCGACTAAAGACTTTGTAGGATGTCATTTTGAATTGTAAAATGAAGAGGACTACAGTTGCATCAAAAATTAAACATGTACTGCTGTTAAAGGGTTGAAAGAAGCTTGTGCATTTATCATTTCCATTGAATTTGACGTAGATTGAATGACATGAATTAACATTTCTCACCTTTATCTTATCATATCTTGATGGTTATCTAGGAGAAAAGACTTGGTTTTGTGACCATACTAAGCCTGAAGAGCTACCTGCGGACAATAAAAAAAGAGGTAGCTAGGAGTAGGAGGGCATTGTGATTGAGATTACAAATTGCAGGCTCATGAAATGCCCTAGAATATTATTCTCTTTGGAAATAAAAGTGATAGATTTGAACACTATGAGCCTTCGTGGTAACATAAATTCTTACACATTGTAAATAGGCTTTTAATTGAACATCTGTTCTGCTTGTTGTTGAAAAAGTTGGACCACATAGCTAGATTAAGAATAAAGACCTATCAACAGAGTCAATCTAAAAACAGTAGGAGTCTCATCAAAAAGTAAATTATACACGCAGAAAAATGCACAATTGAAATAAAAACTGAACTTATGGTAATAAAAAAAACAACCAACAAGAGAAGATAGGATTATGAATAGATACCTTTAATAAAACAAAACATAAATGACGCAAAAAAACATTGAAACACGTGTATAAACACCAATCAAAATACAAAAATATTTAAAACATACTTAGTTACACATGTATTCAATAAACAGCTGTTAGATTGAGCATTATTTTATGATTACATTAAAAATTAATGATTTGAATGGAAAAATGGAAAATATGCTGCAGCAATAGAGGCTAAGGTTGTTTAAAAGTTCAAGGACTTTATTTTTCTTTTGAATGATGTTTTGATACATGAGCTTTGTGTAATTGATGATCAGCATTAAAAAATTACATGGTCAAACTCTTATTCTTTTACAAGGAGAAAATTTGATGTTCGAAAAAAATAAAAAGTTGTTCTATGTCACTGCCACTTTTACACAATCCAAGAAGAGTAATGTGAATGGGTAAAGCCACTGAAAATGTATAAAAAATGTTTAAAAATTGATTAAAAAAAAAATCACATACATGTAATAAATATGGTCTGCACTGAAATTGCTTCATATAAGGGAGGGGAGTTAATTAGGATCAGAAATTAGGTGTAGAAATCCATTGGAATCCTCCTGCTGTATATATATATATAGTTCACTTCATCAACTGTTTTTGTTTTTGTTTTTTTCACCATAGTTTCTGATCATGGTGGGTTAATAAAGCACCCACTGAACAACAAAGCTTCACTGTTGACTGGTTTTATTTTACTTTAGACCCTCATCATTATCATCACCAGCACAACTTTCGCTATCGTTCAATGTGAATTTACATTCTGTGGCTCCTGGCAATTTGGGCAGGGTTATCATATGCATACATGCTTCAATAAAGCTACTTGTAATAATTCCATAATACATAACATAAAGAGGTTGGTGTCAATGATATGCTGATATTTTCTCTATTAAATGAGAACCGCACATCTTTTTTTAATGAGTACATCATTTTTAATATTTTATGAATAGGTGCACTTTAATTGTATGTTGCTTTTCTTTTAACTTTCATTGTGTCTTATACTTCATGCTTAGTTGTGATACTCTGTTTTCAGTTTCCATCTCTGCACACTGTGATAATGAAATCGTATCCTTGAATAACATTGGCACAGTTTATTAAACACAACAGAGATCAATTAAAATTACAGTAAACACTTATATTGTTTTGTGGTTGTTGAAATCGCCTTTGTTTGATTAGATATGAAACTGGATGTAATATTCTTATATTAAAATACAACAGTAATAATCTCATCACATTGTCAAGAAATTATCGAATCATGTTGAGTGGTATTGAAGATATGAAGATATCAAAACACATATTTGAGCAATAATTTTTTTGTTCAATAAAAGAAAATGGTTTGTTAATCCAACATTAAAAAATATGTTTATGAGTATACTGTTTTAACTATTGCATGCTAAGCTCTGTAAAAGGACATGGCTGTATTTATAGTAACACAGTGTTAATATCAATATTGGTCTGGATGGGTATCCTGTTATACTTTTTCATAGTAGCCATTGATCTAAAAATCAATTCACACCTTTACTTTGTAGTCTGTTTTACAGGGCAAGAGAATCACCTACAAAAATCAAGCTGTTATGAAAAAAAGCAATTGATTGGTTTTTTTAATTGAAACATACAGTATCATACAACATCATGACACCAAACTGTAAGCAAATATAAAATCTTGTGAAACCTTTACCAATGTTTTTCAAAATAACTTTTCGTTGAAATTAAAGTTTGATAAAAATGGACAATACCAGAAACATGGTACAAAGTTTACAATATCTGTAAAACAGGTAGAGAAAGAACAAAAACCGCACAAGTAAAGATAAAGAAATAAGATAATACATCTAGTAAAAGACATGAAAGTTTGTACAATTTGACACATGTTGAATGGTGTAGTTTACGAAATGCCCATATTCAGGCAATTATTGACCAATAATGACTTTCAAGAGAGGCAAAAATATTCATTATCTCAAAATTTGTAAAATATTCATTGAAATGCACAATGCACAAAAGTTTTTTTTTATTTCTATTATTTCGAAATGGCAATGTTATGTGCTGTGTGCTGCAACCTAAAGACAAGGTCTTGCGTTGGAACTTTTACAATAAGCAACTGTATAAAATTGATCAAAGGTAGCCAGGGCCAAACAGGTATAATTATGTCAGAACTTTCTATATCTTTGCCATGGTTAAAATTTACATATTTTGTCTTCATACCACAATGATATATTTCATTAACTTCTATAATAAACACATTTTTATTCAAATGAGCCTTATATCTCCCTTAGGTAAGCAAGTTTCAAGGAATGATGCAGATGACATTAACCCTTTTAACCATTTTAATGTGCTTTAACATTTTTTAATTGTTAGAAAAAAAAACTTTTGTGCATTGTGCAAAATAAGTGGTTCTGTGCTGGAGGACTCTTTCATGAGCTTGGTAAGACTAGATATTTATGTCGGCTATGGTTGTTAAATACAATTATCCTTCCCCTATTTTGTAATTACCTCTGATGACAACAATTCTATTTGCAAGTTGTCAACTACAAAAAGGCTAAGTGCCAAATAAATGTGCAGGTTCTAATATTACATATGTATACAATGCAGACAAAAAAATCCAAGAAGATAAATCACAATTTGTACATCTTTGTGTAAAAATAGGACTGTAATTGTCAAAGAAAAATTAGGGAGAACAGTCAAAAAGAGATAAGTAGAATTCGGATAATACCTGCTTGCTCCCAAAAATAAATGTCAAGACACAATTTGCTGTGAACCCTGTTAACAACGCCTGCTTATACTTCACCCAGAACACAGTATGGTGAGAAAAGACCATCAAGTCTTTTTCCAATATACAATTTAGAGACACATGAAAGCTACAAAACTGTTTCAATTGTAAAGCAACTTATTTTTTAATTTGATTTAACTTTGTAATAGGAATTTTATGCACTTCACGTCTTAAAAGTCTTACTAAATCATATTTCTTAAAAGACAATTTCACCAATACTAGTATTGAAAAGCACCATGAAAAAAAGCTGTTGATGTAAAAGGTATGAATTATATATATATATATATTTTTTAATTAGAAGTGCACTTAAAAAATAAACTCAAGCTCCTAAAATGAATAAGATTTGCTTCATAAGTAAAGTTAAAATGTAACATTGATTAAAAATTTCCTAAAAATATTTTTACCTCAAATACTTAATAAACTCAAGTGTTTTGATCCACTTATGAATAAAAGAATAATAACTAAAAATACTTGTTTTTCAATCATCTTGTCTCTAGATATTGAGACAGAGAAAGATTAAACAAACAAACAGCTCAAAAGGGTCATTCTAAGTTTCCACCTCAGCTGTAGTTTGTTTAATCTCAGCGTCAGGCTTGGCTGGTTCAGGGGTCTCCACTTCAACCGTGACCTCCTCTTTTGAGTCCTTCCCTTGCTGTTGGATTTCCTCCTCTGTTCTGTCATCCTCAGCCTTATCATTTGAAGGAGAGGACTCAATACCAGAGGCCCCATGAGTCTTCTCTTTAGCCTCTGCATTGGCAGCAGATCCTTCCTCCATTGCTGCTACAGAACCTTCCTGCTCTTTCTGCTGCTGCTCCTCTTGAAGCTTGTTGTTGACTTTGTATATGGGCGGAGGTGGCGGACTTGTGCTTGGAGCTTTGGAGGAGCCAGCTTCAGTATTCAGGGGCTGCCTCGCCTTTGCATCCGGATCTCTCTGTCATAGTTTTCATTTAAGCAGAAAATTATTATTTTTAATCCAATAAAACATAGAAAGAAATTGTATAAACAAGTATTTTGGTAGTTGAAAGTAGAGCATGCATTTGAATTCGTGATACATGTACCTGCAATAATTACATGTTTTTACATCTTCTCTTTTGGTCTGTCTCCCCTTCTTATAGTAAGATATAAACTTCGCTCTTTACCTGTCCAACTTTATTAGTTTAAATCCATTTAAATGTCTCAGTTTCCTCTTTTAATTGTAAAATCATCTCTTATAAACCATGCTATGAGTTTCTTTTCTTTAGATGATTTTATCATATAGCCCACACAAATCAAAATCGTTCTATTTTGTGTTCCTTATAAACTGACAATAGTTCTGTAGATTGTTCTGTACATTCTTCCTCACCATTATTATGTCAGTCATAATCATTATCTGCCCTTGTCAGTGTGTCATCTTTTATTTACAAATAAAAAATAAAAGTATGTAGACCTATGAAGATTAAAAATAACATTTTCCCATATTTGTTGATGTATGTCATACAATTTCAAAATGTTTATCCACGATCACTTGTTAAACAAACTTACATGTTCAGCCTTCCACTTCAAGTAATAGAGCTCTGCCCCTAAGGCTGCCCCTGCTCCAAGAAGCCCCAAAAACAGGAAGAGGAAAGGGATGGCCATGTCATTCATGTTAAGGCTGGAGCTCCTTCTTACAGATTCACCGCTGACTTTCACATGGGTTGGGGTGTCAGGACACACACGCTGGTCATGCACGTATCTTATGGATAAAGCGAAATTAAATTAAATCATAATTACTGTTTTAGTTAAATCCATAAAAAAAACTTGTTCTATCGAAGGAAAAAACAAAAACAATGTAGATCTGTTTAATTTAAAATATTTCTGAAATTTGTTATTAAAGAAAATTGATGGAAGTAACACTTTTGTTAACAGATAGAGTAACAGGCTTTGTCCTGTATTCTAACTTGTAGGATAGGAGCAAGAAGAGAGGCATAGAGAACAAATTAATAAGAGATAAAGACAGTTTGAAGAGGAAAAGGGAAAAGTTTCAAAAATAGTATTAGTTAGCAAATTCAAATAATACTGAATTAGCCTATTAGATATTTAAAAAAAAAAAAAAACCAATTGAATGCAATATCGGAACTTGTTCCATAACAAACTTGGAAAAAATGAGCTCATTCTTAGATTTTGGTTGGCATATTTGGCAATAAAGCCGATACAGCATATTAGAAGAGAACATAAAGCATACACACACACAAAAATTATTTGCTACAAAATGACACTACGACACTGCTGGTTGAACAAAACTCATGTCAACCAACAAACAGGGATATATTTTTGTGAAATTACATTTTCTATGAGGGATGAGAAGCTGAGAATAATTCTTTAAAAGAGAGTCCTGACAAACAATTGAAATTTTTAATTGAAAAAAAAAATGTTTGTAACGAAGGTAGTATTCATAAAAAAAAAAAAGATAAGACCCTTTAATTAACGAGTCGCTACTTTCATAGAAAAAACATACAATCCCCCCCCAAAAAAAAACAAAAACAAAAAACAAACAAACAACACCCAATGCTTTTAAAGTCACACATAAACATTGAAAATAAAAGAATCACAAAGTTTATAAAAATTTATTGATTGTTTGAAGAGAATGGGAATCTTTAATTCTGGTGACTCTTTTAAAAAATTTTAAAGTTTTCACTTGATGTCAACTTTGACCTACTTGTTGAGGAGAGCCTGAAGTTGTCCTGTGGTCAAAAGATCAAGCAGCTCTTTGTTAATGCGTTCCTTGATGGGTGATGAGCGAGGGAAGGCCAGGGCAAGGCTTTATAGGAATTTAGGAATTTTATGCACTTCACGTCTTAAAAGTCTTACTAAATCATATTTCTTAAAAGACAATTTCACCAATACTAGTATTGAGAAGCACCATGAAAAAAAGCTGTTGATGTAAAAGGTATGAATTATATATATATATATATTTTTTAATTAGAAGTGCACTTAAAAAATAAAACCCATACCCCCAAAAAAACAAAAAACAAACGAAAACACCCAATGCTTTTAAAGTCACACATAAACATTGAAAATAAAAGAATCACAAAGTTACAAAGTTTATAAAAATGTATTGATTGTTTGAAGAGAATGGGAATCTTTAATTCTGGTGACTCTTTTAAAAAATTTGAAAGTTTTCACTTGATGTCAACTTTGACCTACTTGTTGAGGAGAGCCTGAAGTTGTCCTGTGGTCAAAAGATCAAGCAGCTCTTTGTTAATGCGTTCCTTGATGGGTGATGAGCGAGGGAAGGCCAGGGCAAGGCTTTATAGGAATTTTAAGGAAGAAGCAAGAGAATGAAGGGTCAAATTTTCACTGACAAATTTATCTCTCAAGAAATAAAATGCATGCCTCAAAAGGAAGCATATCTTATTGAAAACATTTTTAAAAAATCTGTTTATATTCATAAGGAGGTAGATTAATTTTTAAAGATAATGGGAGATGATTTTCTCAGAAAATAAAATATTTCCTAAAAACTTATATTCCTGACATGAAAATAAGAATGTAATATGTAGCCTATTTTTGTCAATGATTAATAAAAGCAAACAATGGGGATCATAATAGATGCCATACCCATATTGAGCAATTAAAGGTCCATGCGCCATTAAATCACAATTGGCACCAGTGACATATTCTGCCTGAATAGCATTCATCAAGAATACATAATCCCCACCAGAATCTCTCGCTTGCTGAATTCCTGAAGTATGGTAAATAAATTGATTGATGTTAAAAGAGAGACAAACAAGAAAAAAAGGCAGACAAGAATGAAAGGAAGTGGATTAAATAAAAAAGGTTAAATTTTTAGAATTGTTTGTTTTTGCATACACACATATTAAACAGAACACGGTGACTTTTTGGATTATCTTCTTCCCATTCTAAATTAAACAGCACTGACTAGAGAACAGCAATTTTATTACCAACACCCATAATAATTTATTTACTTTACAAAAAGTAATGCTAAAAAATGAAAGAGGAATCTTTTATACATTTGTTATATCTTTCCGAGTTGGAAAAAGAGAATGACATCAATATACTTGCTTTATATAATGCAGACCTATGCAACTCTGAAACTAAGTTTTGTTGGTGTATCAGAGTGGAAGATTTATATCATATTATGCCTTGAGTGTCATACCATATCATAACTATAGAAAAAAACAACAACAACCCAAAAACAAAACAAAAACAAACCCAGAGACGATGGGAGCATTTAAAAAGTTGGAAAAAAGGCAAAGGTGGAGGAACAGAATAAAATATTCAGATATCATGATATAACTACTGTACCTTCAGTTGAGCTCTGAGTCCATTCCTTTGAATCTGAGATATACTTGTATGGTATTGAATTTTTCATCGTTGTATGAACATAACCATGCTCCAACTAAAAGAAAAAATAGAAGAAATATAAAAATAATGCACTCATGCAATTTAACTCTGATTCTTTTTATTAGAACTTTCTTTAAAAAAACAACAAAGGATATTGCAGTATAAATTAATATTACTGAGTATTGTGAGAACTCAGTAGGCCTATATTCATAGTGTTATGGACAATTAAATAGGTTTAGTATAAATAGTATTATTTATAATGGCGCATTTGGTATAATTTGTAATTTTTTTCAACAATGCATGATCAAACTGATATTATAAGAGGTACATAGTCTAAATGTATAGGCCTAGGACTCAACAATAACAATAATAATTTAGAGCATGTCATAAATAATAATAAATTGAAGTAATTCTCTATTTTATCAAAGGAAAGAAAATAATGATAGCCAAAAACTCTAAGCTTAAATATCTAATTTTTTATTTTTTTCAAATTTATCTGTAGAGCATGTATGATGACTTTGAGCAAAGAAAAAAAACATTTCCTTTTCAAAACATTTTCAATCTGCAATTGAGATTCACTGAATTTTATTTTTAAATACAGTATTCCTGCATTCAGTAACAAACAAAAGGAAGCTACATGCATCACCTATTCCTCAAGCCAATGTTAGTACATTTCTTCCAAAAAGCATTGAACGTAAAAACATTTACCGCGCCAAGCTTGACTTTATTTTGTCGAACCAAATCTTCAACATCTGAGAAAGAAACCTGCTGTTGATGATCACGCCCTCTGGTGGTTAGGATGGAGCCAAGATTCGCTACATACGCCACCAGCACGATGATGACAAACATGAACCACATGCAGATGAGTATGCGTCCAGAGATGGATCTTGGAGCTTGCCTGTAACCTGAGATTTGGGGTGAGGTGATATTTGAAGTCCATCTTTCAAAAGCTTAAAGTTATTCGCAATTCAAACTAAAAAGGGCCAAAATATATCCCTCAAGCCCCCATAGGTCTTAAAGATATTTGAGTAAATATAGCAAATTCGAATTCTTTGTTTCTTTATTTTATGTAATGAAGCACAGGCATTTCAAAAACCGTAAGCAAAATCATGTGATGGTTGTAATTTTGATGTTAAAAATCTGCTGATGGGGCTAGAACATAGACCTATTTTAATATACCTTTTTGCACAAGTCGGCTTACAAGCATCTCATGTCTTTTGTTTAGACAGAGATCAGACCCATTGGCCCAAACAAGTAGAACAAGGATTTGACAAACATTTACTTGGTTTAGATAACTTTCTATGGAAAGGCTACCAATATTCTTAACACAATTCCTGTTTGAAAATTATATCTAGGGTAGGCTATGTAGGCCTACCTTGCAAGGCCATAGTGGTACAGGCAAATAGAAAACTTTCTATGGAAAGGCTACCAATATTCTTAACACAATTCCTGTTTGAAAATTATATCTAGGGTAGGCTATGTAGGCCTACCTTGCAAGGCCATAGTGGTACAGGCAAATAGAAAACTGTTCTTCAAGCCAAAGGTTGACCTTGGGTTGTATGTATCACGTCCTGGTTTAGCTCGCTCAAAGGGGCTGAAGCGAGCAATCAAGAAGAGTGCCAGACTGATGACAATAAAGGCCAGCACCACCATGACCCAGACCTCAGCGGCAAATGGTTCCAGCATGAGGTTTATCCCTTCTGATGGCTGGGATGGCTTCTGTAATTGGATATAGATGTAGTATGTGGTGATTCAAAAAGATTCCTTTTTTTCCGTCTGTGTGCGATATGCTTTTCTTCAAAGACTAAAATAAGTTTCATAGTCTAGCATTGCTCACATTACTGCTTGATGAGCACCTAGAGTAGAACTTGTGTATTCCAACAAAGCTACATAATCTTGGTGAAATCATATTCCTAATTCCCAATAATTGTCTTCTTACAGATAATACAAGCCACATTCTTATGAAATGATGAGACTGTCGTCTTTCTTAGGAAATCAAGCAGCAAAACCTTTTTTTTCCGCATTGTAAGTCAAGAGTTCTTACCTTAACCAACATCTTAATTCCACTTGATAGGTAAGGCTTAGAGAGAAGCGCTGCATCCATGTTTGCTCCTGTAATCGGGATGGGTCCCGCAGCAATGGTGTATTTTTTTGTCTTTCGAAGGAAAGAAAGTTGGGAATAATTATTATCATTGAAAGTCTGGCCTACTCTCCAGGAATACAAATTTAACTTTTCCAATAGGTCCCTATAAATTATCGGCAATACAAGATACAAGAATTACAAAAACCCACCAACACAGAAACTGTAATAAATAAAATAGCTATCTTTGGTTGAATGGTTAGCTATGGCATGCATTGTGGCAACCACAATGTACAATAAGGTGAGATTTCAAAGTTTGACTTTAAATCAATAGTGCAATGGGGTTACTTCAAATGGTATAAGATCAAAACAATTGACACAAATTAAATAATTTGCATCAGCATCTATACTTCTCCACTATCAGCGATGAAAATATTTGGCTTAATGGTTGGAAAGGAGAACTATAACACAGAGCGCTTCTATAAACCCTGATTGCCCTTCTGCCTTGAAAAAATAAAAAGATAGCATAGCAAGGCGCTGGAATTTCGCAACTACTCATAATGTATTTCTCGTGTCCTAAGTTGAAAGGAGGGCAAGACTGCATTGGCCTGCTCTAAAATAATTTTTTTGCCTCAAGGATAATGAATGCCATTTGGCTAATACAAGCAGGACCAAAACTCTTAGTTCCCCAACCGTGTTTACTTGTTAACGCTTTAGATAGGTAGTTCAAATCTATTCTTCAGGCCAATTTCGCCCTCTCTGCCAGCTCTCTAGTTTTCTCTGGGTACAAAGTCTCCTAGATTTCCCTGCGAGATCCTATATGGTGACAGATGCACTCCTGTCTTCACACATTTGTTCAAGTTCCACTTCTTCTTCTTTGGTATTTCTGCTCGAGTATAACATACGAGTTGGATATTATTGGCAGATTTGTTTACATCCAGGTTTGGTTCACAGGCGCTTTCATTTTTGTGTAATTTAACTATTATCGAGTATAGGCCTATATACTTTTTTTTTTCTTTTCAACTTTCGAATAATATTCTATAAAAACTCCTTTTACATTTATACACACACACACACGATTTTTGAAAATTGATGTTCGCTATTCACTAGGTGGAGTTCCAGCTTCTTGCACCGTTTTTGGGAAGAAGGATTGGAGTAGAACTTCTTTCTTGCAGGGGATTCTTTTTAATTATCTGTTTGAAACTTGACTGCGCCTGACTCCCATCACGGCATTGAACTTTCCATTAGCAGTGCTGTCAAGAATCTTAAAAAGGATGATGAGTCAAGAGATTTTGCGATGATGTTACAGGGCCTCCTAGATTAGAATTTGGAGCATGTCACTCACACTGCTGGTGTTTCAATGACAATATGTAACGATGCGGGCTGCGGGTCTTAGGATTCTTTCTATTGCTGCAATATCTTCCTTTTTGTAAAGGTCCCATATTGCAGCTGCATATTTATAATTTTGGGGGTAGGAGCATCCCAAAGGCTTGGTCTTTGATGGTACTTGAGGTAACCTTCAAGTTGCATGGTATGAAACAGAGTAGCTTATTTCCATTACTAACCAAATCAATAATGTGCTGTCCCATCCTCCATTCGACAGGGCATTTACACCAAAGTACTTACCGAATCAACAACCTCCGACAGCAGACCCTTCCACTGATCGGTAGTCTCATCCTTGTGGCCGTAGTCCTTGTGGTCAGTAAGCCTGATGTTGTATTTAAAGCCGATCTTCTCGGCCAGCTTCTTGACCAGGTCTATGGACACTCCGCGCCAAGTCACATTGCCTGAAGCATCTGGTGCAGAGGTCATGACAAATGGCGCCTCCTGTTGATGGTCAGATAAATAACAATACATGTACATGTAATCATTACAGCCACTATATTAACACTTGTCCATGCATCATTCAATAACAATATATTCCATTTTATTTTCACCCACAATTGTGCAGTACCTGTTGCAATTCGAACACCTTTAACTTTTTTAACATATTGTGCACTAGCATGATACGGTATATAATTTTTTTTTCTTTTGTTTTACCGTTTGTTAATGAATTTATTTGGTTTCTTAAAGTCCATTCTCAAAAACAGAAACTAGGGATAATGTCAGACAACATAAAGTGTTCGACACTTGGGAATTAGACAACTTGCATGTCCTCACAGTTTTCCCCTTCAAAACTTTATAGCACAACGGCTGATGCTTATGAGTCACCGCAAAAGTAAAAAGCCATGAAGAAACTAATGGCAACTTACCCCAATATTGCCCTTGGCTTATCTTCACATTTTACCTCCCTCCCTCCACCATCAACAGAATAATGAAAGTACTTCTCCTCCTCCTCCACCTTCTCCTCCTCCTCCTCATCTACCTGCTCATCCGCCTGATAATAATAATAATATTAATAATAATAATAATAATAATAATAATAATAATAATAATAAT